>JAQFZC010000510.1:0-48276 GCA_034695205.1 Dicyrtoma fusca
TGAAAAAGTGTTATTTACTAGTTTTGACCTTTTTGAAAAAGTGTTATTTACTAGTTTTGGCCTTTTTGAAAAAGTGTCAATTACTAGTTTTGACCTTTTTGAAAAAGTGCTATTTACTAGTTTTGATCTTTTTGAAAAAGTGTCAATTACTAGTTTTGATCTTTTTGAAAAAGTGTCAATTACTAGTTTTGATCGTTTTGAAAAAGTGTCAATTACTAGTTTTGATCTTTTTGAAAAAGTGTCAATTACTAGTTTTGATCTTTTTGAAAAAGTGTCAATTACTAGTTTTGACTGTTTTGAAAAATTTAATTTATAGAATTAAAGACTTTTGTAAAGCCTGCTTTCCATGGTTTGCCAGTTGCGAATAGGTTAATGAAGAGATTTTGTGAGTAGTTGTTATCTTTTTTTATACAGCTGGATGTTGTACACAAGAGATTCATGTATGGCTTGGAAAAGAGTCCAAGAAATCACAATTTAAAAAGATTTTCTAAAAAACGTATTGAGCTAAGTCTTGTAGTAGTGTTGGTATTGCAAAATTTACGAAATAATAAAAATGTAGGTAGGTAGATATCCCATTTTTCCCACTAAAAAGGAGAGGGCTCAATGATTGAGCTAGAAACACTGGTGGGTATAGTGGTACTTTACATTTTCAATGAGTTTCTCTTCTTCGGACAAACAAAAGTACCTGGGTACGTTGGTAAACTCATGTGGGAAGTGGAGTAGAGGCGGGGGTGGGGAAATGGAGGGGGGGGGGGGTAATATGTGCGAAGCACACTGTAAAGTGCAACTTCACTCAAACTGGGACTGATTAACGTGCGTACTACCACAAAACAAAGTAAAAACGTCAGATCCATTTCCATCTTTGAATTAAGAAGGAAAAAGTAGCTTTTTCAGAAACAAAAAAACGCAAGTATTAATGAATTGGATGGCGTTTTGTATTTTCAGAAGCGAAGTAGATAGTAGTGGCATTTTGGCACTTTACCAATTTTAGTTTTTTTTGTGATGATTATTATTATTGTTTAAATGGTCGGTAGCACAATGACATTTCTTGCCCATATATGTACATACAATATAGTGACGACCTGATTAATAACCTTTTCTAAACGGTTCTGTATATAGTTTTACGTCTTGTTGAAAATGATGATTTCTTGTTTTGACCCTTTTGAAAGTGTTAATTTCCTGTTTTGCATCTTTTTGAAAATGGTAATTTGTTGCTTTAACCTTTTTGAAAATAGTTATTTCTTGTTTTGACCTTTTTGAAAGTGTTAATTTCCTGTTTTACATCTTTTTGAAAATGGTAATTTGTTGCTTTAACCTTTTTGAAAATAGTGATTTAGTGTTTTGACTTTTTTGAAAGTGTTAATTTCCTGTTTTACATCTTTTTGAAAATGGTAATTTGTTGCTTTAACCTTTTTGAAAATAGCGATTTCTTGTTTTGACTTTTTTGAAAGTGTTAATTTCTTGCTTCACACCTTTTGAGGATGTTAGTTACTGGTTTCGAACGCTTTTGAAAATGTTAAAACATAGTTTGGTATTTGACTGTTGGCAAACCGGTTTTCTTGTTTTTTCCATGCACTTAAGTCACTTTGCTTCTAAGCCGAGTGGAGTTCAGGGAGTACGAAGGGGATGGGGATGGGGAGGGGGGAGGGAGGGGGGGGGGGTGTAGTGGCGTTGGTTTGGTTTTTGGTAGAAAGAGAAAGTCCTTGCTTTGATGTCCGTACTTGAGACCATAGACCGTGCATCCAATCGAACATGATCGCATTCGCATTCCTAATTCGCATGTATCTTGTCTCGTCTAATAATTGCGATGGTGATGCTGCTGCTGTTGATGTGGACGCTGATGAGATAAGCTTGTCTCTGAGTGCAGGAAGCGTGTGTCTATACATTTGTACTCAGTCACTCAGTCCTCGGTCTGCAGATTAGTCGAGTTCTGGGAATGTGATAAGTGTGTGTGTATGTGTGTGCATATGCAAATTCATAATTCAGTCGAGTGTGAGCTTCTTCTCTCAATTGTCTCTCTGTCTGTCTGTCTGTCTGCTTATCATCTTTGAACTAAACCAAAAACCCGTGTGAGGGAGCATCCATAATACGGTTTCCATATAGGAATTGGAGGGGTGACAGTCTACTGATAGAATTAACTATGAATCTACAAGATCGTTTTCGTAATAATTTTAACAAAAAACCTGGGTTTTTGTTGTAAGATTGAAACACGTTTTTGAAAAAACAGGTTTTAGTCAAATTATTATTATTTTAACTATCTCAAACAATCTGGAAGTATTTTGGATGCAATCTGTACTATCATATGTGAGGCTAGTTGGATGAAGTAGTATTTGCAGGACCGCTCTTCCCTCGACTATTGTATTTATATTCGGTTTTAAATTCTGAGCTTTTCCTTTTAACCTATTCGGAACTAAGGGACCATGGAAAGAATGCTTTACAAAAGTGTTTAATTCCATAAATTCACTCTTTCAAAACAGTCAAAACTAGTAAATGACACTTTTTCAAAACGGTCAAATCTAGTAAATAACACTTTTTCAAAACAGTCAAAACTAGTAAATGACACTTTTTCAAAACGGTCAAAACTAGTAAATGACACTTTTTCAAAACGGTCAAAACTAGTAAATAGCACTTTTTCAAAACGGTCAAAACTAGTAAATGGCACTTTTTCAAAACGGTCAAAACTACTAAATAACAATTTCAAAAGGTCAAAAAACTAAAAATTACTATTTTCAAAAACATTCAAAACTAGGTAAATACTTTACTGTTTGGAAAAGGTTAAATATGTTTTTGTACTATTTTTTGATACGGCGATCCACCTCGGCTGTAGTTTGGTTTGGTTTTCGTTGGTACTTTGGGTAAAAGGGGGACTGTCACTGCCACCAAATACTTTTCCACCTCACTTGACTCCTGTACTCTCTCTCTCTCTCGCTCATCGAAATCCCTCTGCATTTTGCTTTTTTTTGTTGCTTATTCCTGTATCTGTACCTCGTTCGTGTCCCCTTACGTAGTGTACACATGTAGGTATGCACACATTTGGTAAATTTACAACTTAAAACTGGCTAAAAAAAACTCTAAGCTTTTTCCAGAAACGAGAACGAATGTATTGAAATCCTTTCTCTTTTTTTTTGTCTCCCTTCACTTTCCTTCTTATTGTCATTCCTTACTATCTTTATCCCTTACATTTTACTTTCGTTTACTTTCGCTTTCTATTATACGCACGGTTTTTTTTGGGAGTTTTTTTTGGATGGGGTTTTTGGATTGGATCTAAGGGAGGATTACATTTAGTTCACCCTACGAAGATAGTCGCCTATTTTAGTATTTTTGTGCTAGTTTTTTTTATGGGAAGTTCACTTTTATCTTTACTGCGGATGAAACTAGTGTAGACTTTGAACATTTTGCAGTTACAGTAGCGACATGTGTTCACGTGTCTGTTCAAAAGTGCTTAAAAGAAATTTTGTGCATTTATATAGGATAATATTTTGAATTATTGCTATGACGGTGCTAAGGCTGTTAGGGCTCTTGACGTATGACATTCATTCGGCAATGCGGAGATACTTTATTATACGTGTGCCTATAATAGCGGTATATATATATCTACATAGCTATAGGTATATACCGTGTTGAATTTCTTACATTTATTTGCCTATATTTATCTGTATTGCAGCAACTAAGGAAGGAAATCAGATTTTGGCTGTTCACCGAATGTTGAATCGTGTCGTCCACGGATAAATACATTAAATGTTAATAATGTTAAACAACACACAAAACAACGACGGCGGGCCCACATAAAGAAAAACAAGTTAAGAGAAAGTCGACAGTCCAGTCCAAGAAACAAGTATATCTATAGCATGTACATATGTATATATGCATATCCTTGGGAAGCCAGAACCAGAAGCAAAATGGATTAAATTGAATCGTATCAACAGCAGCAACAAGAAAAAAAAACACAAAAAGTACCTACTAGAAACCAAACAGCCTAAATCAGGAGACTATAAGCACACGGACAGACTTTTACTCAATCTATACAAAAAAAAATACAAAATACCTATACATGCCTTTAGGCGTAATTGTTTCATAAGTTGCCAAGATCTCCCAGAAAAGTAAAAGCAATGCCAACAATTTTTTTTTTCATTTTTTTTCATTCCATAAATTCAATCCTCCTTTCCTAGCTTTGCTCTTTCCTCCTGGAGAAGTAAGACAAAAGTTGTGTTCCAGGGAAAAGTGAAACCAAAACCAAAACCAAAAACCATCACAAGTTTTTAGTTTGTTTTCTTGGTTCTTTTTTGTATTTGTTTATAAATTCCATGTTTTTTATTGGAGAATTTTCTAAACCACATTCCAAAAAAAAATCTTAGCTTTTGAAATAAATACAGTTTTTATTTCATTGGGAGATTTGATTTGGTTGTAGGTAGTTTAGTTGGTACTTGGTAGTTTTTGGCAGGGTCATAATTTAACACTTGTCTGGCGCCTTATTGTATTTGTACAGTTATATTTTTCTTGTAATAAAATTCCCTTTCCCAAATTCAGCAAAATCATGAGAGATTTGTACAATGAAATTAATAGCATTATGTCATTTGTGTAAAATGTTTCCTCGTCTTTGTGCAGAAAGACTCTAATAAGACTCAAACGAATATTCATGATTACAAGTGAAGCCTTATCACATTTCAAAAGAAACGAATCCAAATTCAACAATTCTCCTTTGTTATCTCCAAAACCCAAACCCTGTTCATTCTACACGCATTTAACAGCTAAGATACTTGGTATATACATAGTGTGTTAGATAGGAAACCGATATATTAACGTCGTATTTATGTACTGCACTTATGCACTTTCGAAATAAATTATCTTTTGGCTTGTGTGAAGACACAGAGTGACACAACAGATGGATTTAAAACATTTCAGAAACGCCAAGGGGTGGATAGACGGACACAAAGGGTTTGAAAATATTGCAAATTTGCTTGGGTGGTTGATACTTTTTTTGTAAAATAGGAAATACGTCATTTTGTCCCTTCAAATACATAAATCAACATCAGCACCATTTTGCTTCTTCAGCAACTCGATATTTTGTGCCCAAGTTTATATTTATCTATCTCCTTTACTCGGAACTGAGTGCATGTCATCCCATGATACTGATCTGTCTACATTTTAAGGAACTCCGGTAAAAAAAAAGGGAAGGAAAGGAAAGGCGGGAGATATTTATGTAGATCGACACTACAGTCTTCCCCTCCAATTGTGAAACCTCATGTCTTGCGTCTTCTCGGTCTTGATGTCTTATTGGAATTTTAATTTGGACGAAATCAGAAGCCCTCAAGCTTCAATTCGAATTTGAATAGAGGACGAGAGTAGACGAGTCGACGGAATTTGTAAAAGAAATACATCTCTCTGCTTGGGTAGAAAAAGAAAAAGAATCGGAGGGAGATAAAGCGACTAAAAAGTGTTGATTCCTTTGAAAGGAAAAGTATGTGAGAGCATGGGGGGAAAGAAAGGGAAAGTAAAAGGAAAGTAGATGGGGGTCATTCCCATATTACGTACAAGCTTAAAGGGGAGGGGGGGGCATTCTGTCGTTTAAAAAAGCAGTAGAGAACTGTAAGTAGAAAGTTAGTGTGCTTTATAAAAGTGTTGAATATAAAAGAGCAGATTTATTTTTTTCAAACTGCTTTGACTGAAACCGAAATCCGTTAATTTGAAAATGTGAAGCTTTTTAAAAAGTGTTTTATTGACTTGTGTGATATTAAAAAGCCGTTTTTTTGTACAAAAACGATAGTTTGAAAATGGGGTTTAAATAAATACGTTTTCAAAAAAGCATTTTTGTAGAAAATGAGTCTTTGAGAAAGTGTGTGAACTGAAATCTATGTTTTCGAAAAGGCATTTGTTATAAAAGTAAAGGTTTTAAAAATTGATTTAAGGAGAATGTAGCTTTTAAAAATCCGTTCTTAAACAAACACATGGTCTTGTAAGCATTGTTTTTAAAAATTAAAGCATTAATGTATATGTACTTGCAAGTATTTTTGTGCAAATAGAGGTCTTGAAAACAGATTTGTTTTATTAAAATGATTACACCATAGAACTGCTTTCTCTTTAAAAACTTGTGCACGTACAAATATGGAAGGCCCCTGCCGTGGAAAGCGGAGAGGAGGAGGGGAAGATGGCGAGAGTCTGGGGATAAAATGAGAACAAGTTGAAGTTTCATAGTTAAAAGGAATCAGGCGGCTCCAGAAAAACTATTCTCAACTTTAACTCGAGTCGAGTGTAAATATACATCTATATCCATCACTCTTATAACTATCCTAATACATGTATGCTCTCAAGTATTTACTTCTATGTATCTAATCTTCGTCGGTCTGCCGTCTGTACCTAGCTAAATGCCCTCGTTTTATAATTATAGATTATATCTGTAGTTCCGTGTACGTCCCGTATACCTACTACTTTGGGTTCTACCTCCCATTGAAAGTGAAAGTTGAAGGGGCAAAATTATCTATCTAGATGTCCGTTCCTTTCTAATTCTCAATCTAGCTCCATAAATCGTGTAGAATTTATCAACTTTTAATAAAATTGTAAGAAAGTTTAACGAAAAATATATTGATTAAATAGGTACTTTTCAAACCGAGGCCATTCAAATGTGAAAACATTTTAATTGAAGAAACGATGGTGAAAGTGTAATTAATAAGTACCTAGCTAGCTACACATTAAAAAACTTACTTAAAACAATTGATATTTTTTGTTAGGCACCTTCCAATAAAGGGATAAATTGCAAAAAAACATTTTTTAAGACATGTATTAAACATGTAATAATTGGGGCCTAATTTGAACTTTACAGAAAAAAAGAGAAACTTTTCTAGCATATTTTGCACCCTGATTATTTATTCGGTAAGAAGTATGTAGAATCTTTAACGAAGGACGGTATAGCTATTCTGACGTGCTTGTAATATGCACCATGTAAAAAATTTACATATGGGATGATACATGTGGCTGTCGTCTCTTTGGTTCCCATGGCGCTGGTTGTAACTTGTAAAAAAAAAGCGAGGCATGGATGGGAAATGGTATAAAATGACGATGTCTTTAGTCAAAATAAATATAAAAATGAAGTGTCAGTATGAAAGTGGATACCCACTATGTGCATATAAATGGGATGCTTACGGCTAGTCAGCTATAGTACCTACGTGTGTATGTACGACCAATGTAATGTAGGCTAGAGGAAGGATGTGAGGGAGAAATCAGTTTTCTCCAATGAAAAGGAGTCGCATGGATGAAATGGGTGTAATTTACTCGAGAGAGAGAGAGAGAGAAAAAAAAAGGAAAAAAAAGGATGAAGAAAAATGTAAAGTAGCGTCTCTCCTTTCTTTCTTTCTTTAACTTTTCTTTCCACTTTTCTTCATCCATCCAAATTCACTCCACTGTATATAGGTCTACCTATGTAACTAGGACCGTTGTTGGATATATACGTGTGCTATATAACTACCTATGTAAATGTGTATTAATTCTATAGACATGTTCTTCTGTTGCTCCATGCAATCCAAAAAAATTCTCAAGAATCCCAACTCAACTCAACTCAAAGACCTGTGAATGTTAACAAAAATGGGGGAAATTACACAACCAACGACCGTGCTTTCTACTTTCAAAGTTTTTTCTTGGGCTATATATGTGTATGTATATATATATATATTGTACATATGGCAACACACATATCTACAGATATACCCAACTATGTATATATGACACTACGTAGAAATGGAACCGGAGCAAGAGTAAAGATCCAGGGATCCAGATCCAGATCCAGCGAGCAGCCAACGCTATTTAAATTCATGTTGGTGTGCATAACATTCCAACACCACATTCCCATCATGCGTGCATACGTAATCATATCTTTAGTATGTATATATACATGTAATATGACACACTGGCGTACTACGGAGGTTCAAGTAGACTTCCACACCGCATTAGTGGAAGGAGGGTATTTTAAGGTGGTTCATTCTCAAATTCTTAAGTTTGTGAAAATGTTACCTTTTACAGTAGAATGCTGCCGTTAACGGGTAGTGAGTATACTTACTGATGACCTCATTGCGACGATGTGTAACCTATTCGGAATTGGTAAACCATGGAAAGTATGGTTTGCAAAAGGGTTAATTCTACAAAAACATCTTTTTCATAATAGTCAATACTAGAAATTACATTTTCAAAAACATTCAAAACTAGTAAATAGCACTTTTAAAAAGGTCAAAACTAGAAATTAACCGTTTTAAAAATATGCAAAACTAGTAACTAACCCTTTCAAAAAGGTACTAGCTAAAAATTCGTATTTTCAAAAAGAAGTAAAACTAGAAATGACCTTTTTCAAAAAGGTCAAAACAATAAACCTCATTTTAAAAAAGATGTAAAAACCAGTTATATTACCGTTTCGTAAAGGTTAAGCCCTTCCCAGATTGTTTCTAGGGATAAATCCCCAGGGATTGGAATTTCTCGAGTCTTGGCATAAGCATATCATGTGAAAGCTTGTAAAATAGCCTCTTCTTCTCCACACAAAAAAGGAGTGATTCGAAGGAGTCAGAACGAGTGTATAGTGGAGGACGGTGGAATGAATGACTCTCTTGTATAAATGCAACAGTGTGGATATTATGTTCATGTTCATATTTAGTGGTTGGCTGGGATGATGGCGTGGAGCTTCTCGTCTTGGAGCTAAAACTCCCTTCCCCCTCACAACCACCATATAACAATACTCGACTGGAAAATAAAAATGGGACGCTGGGAACATCTTTGGAATTTGGAATTTGAAATCTTGACTGGCTGGGAAGGGAAGATGGAGATGAGCTCTGCTCTAGTCAGCTCCACTCGGCTCTGTCAGTGTCGGCGCTCTCTCTCTCTCTCTTTCTCTCTCTCCTTCTTTCCGCTTTCCCTTTGACTTGGCATTTTTAACTGGGCTTAAATGCACACAGCATCCATATCATCTCCTTCACATCCCAAGCTCAATCCCCACCACACCAGCAGATCCATCCAAACCCAAATCTAAAAATTCTACCCACCATTTACGTGTATGACACTCAACTCACTTTCTCTCCACTTTCACTGTACATGCTTCATGCATTTTTTACTTTTCCAGGGTGATCCCTACTATGATTCGGTGATTGCCATTGCGGAGACGTATGTACATACGATGTGCATATATATATCTTTGCAAATATATGTTTTCCCCTATTTAATGCATGAACTTGAGCTGTATATTTTTTATGGGTGTAATTTTACATACATTGCAGTATGCATATAACTTAATGTTCACGTCCTTGTTGAGAAATGTATAAAACGTCTACATTATCATTTTGTATCCACGTAATGGTGCTTTCTCCATAGATCAAAAATGTTGTGAATAGAATTTCATATTTATAGGGATAACACCCACGTATGTATGTGCATGTGTAAATGAGTGACAAAAAAGCTTATTGAATTTACAAAATCAATCCTGTTGCATTAATAATTTTAATTAAAATTGTACAAAGTCGTTAACGTTACACACAATTACACATGCAAGTTGTACTAAGTCACTATGTTACGCAATTGTAAACGATTTATGTAGCTCCCTTTATTAGCCGCTGTATTGCTTAGATCTAAAACATAATTTGGAACGCTACTGTCTTTAATTAACTATCTATGCAAGACCTATAAAAAGGGTACATACGTTGGTACAGTCAATTCAACTTACATGTACTGATAGAATAAAAAGTTGTTACTAAACCAATTTACAAAGTATACCCGTCAGTGGGAAGGGCGGCTACAGTTGTAGTGATATAACAATTAATTAATAATTATGCCATGGCTGTGTATGATACTTTTATGTTCATATGGTTTCTGACTGTTAATAATTGAAAATAAACGATTTGCTCTGATTGTAGAGCTGGTAATACGTAGATTTCTGTTTAGTACTATTTTTGTCAATTTGTAGAAATTCATATTATATAAATTAATAATCAGAGTACGTAATCCAATTTTGAATCAGATTTTATAATTATCTAAAACAGAAAGCGGTGGTAATACGCAACGATGTTTCGTACTTGTACACCTTCACATTTACTTGGGCTGCATTATATGGGTATATACATACGGAGAAAGGTGTAATTAAAGAGCCGTACCTAGGTGCCTAACTACTTGTGCGTGTATAAGTTTTTCACATACGTACCTATATCATGCTAATACTAGCGTCAAAATTAAAAGCCAAATCGATGTTATATCAATATATTGCTGTTGAGAGGTAATTGGTGTAGATCAGTCAGTCAGTACATATAAGTACGTGGGTTAGTTAATCTAATCTGATATAATCTGGCTCTGGCTCTGGTGAGAGGAAATCTCCTAGGTATCCGGGTAGAGTGTGAGTTAATATAAAGTGGAAGTGAGTAGTCAGTTGGTGTATAGGGGAGAAAGAGATGGTTGGAGAAAGGCTGAAAGTGAGAGTGTCTATCCCTCTCTCATCCCTTCTCATCAGCATATTATAGACAGACACAGACAAAGTGGATTGGATTTAAAGAAGCGACTAATCGTCATACACGCTACTTAACTTTATCATATATATAACTCCATGATTCCATACATCCTACCTAGTTTCGTACTTACCGTAAATCACATCATGAACAATAGATCCGTTTTAGACTTAAAGTAGATACGAAAATCCTTGTAGACCCCATAATCAATCCGATTCCTGAAGAATTAATCAAAATTTGACAACAATTCTTACTTTGTAAGGGGTTTGAATTATTCTGAGTACTTTAATTTTAAATTGTAAATTCTTGAGTTGAATGGTATTTTATCCTTTCAGGCGATATTTAACGGGGTGTGATTAAAAGGGGTTTGTGGATAATAATTATAAGAAGGAAAAGAGAGACCTTGTGAAAGTTAATCCGAGATTTACGGTAAGTGTGTACATACTCGTGCCAAGGCTTGTAGTTGGATACACAGGTACGAAATACATATGCAGGAGGGAGAGACACGGTGTGCTGTGCAATGGGGCGACTTTCTACTTTCTCATTTCCACTTGGTAGTCAGTTGAGTCATAATGTAATTACGGAGGCGAGGAACACCAACTACACGAATTACAACGAATAAACGAGCAAAGAGAAAGCTTCCTGGCTGGGCTATGGCTTTCCACTCCCGTGTCGTTGTACTGGTTGTAGCTTGGAATACTTTTTTGCTGGAACGAGCTGCTAGTGCTACGCTCAACTACGCTTCCCTGGTTTTCTTGTCAGTCTGTCAGTATGTCTGCATTCTGTCTCATTCTGATTTTGTCAACTTGTAAATTACCTCAATTAAATTCTCCAGTCTATTTCGTAGTGAGCATCCCGGCCGTCCTATGGTGCATTGCAGCCCCGCCTCTGCTTTCTCTCTCTGCATGTCTTTTTCTGCTTTCCTGCCGGCCCTGATTTGAACAAAGTAAAAGTGAAAGTAAGGAAGTTAAAGAAGCTTAGAACTGAGCTGTTCATGAAGGAAAGGGAAAGTTCTGCCTCTTTCTCTCTCTCTCGCCTCCGATGATCATAACTAAATAATTTGGAAAATTGAATTTTAATTGGCACATAAATTGGCAGGAGGATGAG
Organism: Dicyrtoma fusca; assembly: GCA_034695205.1. Classification (NCBI taxonomy): domain Eukaryota; kingdom Metazoa; phylum Arthropoda; class Collembola; order Symphypleona; family Dicyrtomidae; genus Dicyrtoma; species Dicyrtoma fusca. The sequence goes on from JAQFZC010000510.1 coordinate 11,571, forward strand.
GATTGACTTTCAGCTTTCATTCCCACTTTTTTCATCTCTATTAATTATGTAGATATAGCTGCAGGATAGAATATATTTCAAGAAACAGAGATATACTGGCATACAGCAGCTATTGCTGTCAGTAACGATGACGTCAACAGAAATTTTATGTGACAGGCAATTTATGTTTACGGCGGATGCTTTGCTTCTACCTCCATTCTACAGACAAAGGAAAAATATAGAAAATAGAACGTGTCACTTCATTATTGTAATTTTAACCAAGTATTCCTTTAAGTCTTTAAAGGTAAAAGTAAAACCTAAATTACCTAAGCAATGGGGCATGCAAACAAAAGGTCTTAAAGTATGCTAATGTCATAAGAGTTAAGTAATTAAAAGGGTGTTGTATGGAACTTAATTTTTAAAATAAATTAAGTATAATGTGAATCTTTTAAGTAAAATAATTACTATGACAAAATCAGAAGAAAAAGTAATGAATAGCTTTGTTTATAACCAAAATTAGATGGTACTTTTTGTACCAGCAGTTTACGCATATATATGGTATATACATATATAAATATATCTACTGAACTTTACACTATGTATACTACAGTGGTAACAGTAAATTGGTTGCTTGTAATTTTACAGCACCCATTTATACGTACTTCCTTATTTATCTTAGAGAGATAGAGAGAGAGAAAGCACTATTTGTTTTCTCTCTAAGCTCATGCATAAAACATTGTGGAAGGTAGACATTTCGTGTACATATAGGTAATGTATGTACAATTGTATGCACGTATTGCATAGGTACGGGTAATATAAAGTGTATTACATAACCAGAACCAGAAAGATGAGAAAGTACATACTACCGCATTTCTTTCGCCTGTAGATAGAGTCAGGCATATATATATAAGTATACAAGTATATATATCTATAGGGTTGAGTGTTGTTGATTGGTGAAAGTTTGGTACATGGCTTAGATGCTCCAGCTTTAGAGGTCAGCTACGATTGTAGAATTTCAAGTGGAAAACGCTCTCTCAATCCCAATGCCGATTCCTATTCTCGACTACCACCAGCTCGTACTTTTCAATTCCCAAAGCATCATTCCAGGAGCGACTGAAAGGAAGGCAAGACAGGCCAATAGCCATCCCACAGCCTCTCACTCTCCATCCATCCATCCCTCTTGAATCCTAATCTTAATGGTAATCGCTGAATTACTTTCTACTTGAAAAACATTGCACCTCATTCTAAGTTGACTTGACTGTTTCCACTTTTAAAAATAGACCGTAAAAATTTAATAAATAACGCCACACGAATTAAGTATTTTATATTTTTAACATTTTATTTTTTAAAAAATTTTCAATAAGATCCTCTTTACTTTTGATAAATGGTTCAGCAGCACAAATGTAATTAACAAAATGAACAAAAATATGGTAGAATGTTAAAAAATTGACTAATTTTTAAAATTCACAAGTTAAACAAGTACTTTGTTGTGACAGTGAAAGTGTCGGTTGCAATAAACCTTAAAATAACAATGAAAGCTAAAGAGAAAGCAAAAGCGAAGTTTAGAGTCACATATTCTGAAAGGAGTAAAACGGGAATTGCCTCCATGGGATTTAGTGTAGACAGAATAAATAAAAATGTGAAAGTACCCTTTGGTTGTAGATGTAAGGTTCAGTATTTCTGCTATGTTAGTAGGTAGTTGTACAGATAAATATATCTGTACCTGTATAAGTATGTATTTTCTAGATATATAAATGAGCACTGTGGACCGTGGTACGTAATTTGATTGATAGTGTTTTGTGAAACGAGTCAAATGTGGTGAAATACTTGGGGAGAAAAGACGATGATCTGCGGTTTGGGTTCTTCACTCAAGTGATCTCTTGATATATTTCTGGTCTCTATATACATAGTTATAACATCTTCCTAAAACACACTAGCTATAGCAATAGCTATATGCAACTTGGAAACAAAGCATATAGTATAGATATACTTTTGACCTAAGATTATCTGGGGAAAGTGGATGATACGAAGAACTTTCCCTCAGCATACAGAGAGAAACTAGGGTGCAAGTAACTACAATAATATTATTGCATTTTATTTCTAGTGCCTACAAAGCAACGCTATGCTCATACACTAAAAAAAATTTCTGCAATTTTCTAAATTGCAAATTGTAATTTGTATTGTGTTTACTCAGCAAAAGTTCATCTATTTAATAATTTCACTGATTATTAAAATTTACTATGACCTATATTAATTAAAGTCATCGAAGTGTATTAAAATTAAATAAAGACTTACGGAAAGCAAAATTTGTTGTGTGATGATGTGGAATAAAAATGGTATTCACTAACCTGTATAGTAGAATAAAACCTATATAGGTATGTAGTATAAATGTATATGTATAGCAGTTCAACAAAATAAGCTAATATACAATCAGCTTTCATTTTCTGTATCTCAGTTTATCTATATGAGCATTCACATCCTATAGAGATTCAGAGATAAAAGACAAGAGAGGAGACACAGACCAGCTAGGAGAAAGCGGGTTCTGGTGGGATAGAGATGAGATGTGCGTTCTGTAACTATTTTGATGTTTATGTTTCCCTCAGAATGTTCAGTTTGAAACGGAAAGCTTGGTTTTCATGGGCTTTCATTTTGGTTTAAAGCTTTATTCCCTTAGCCAACAACCAACAAAACAACTGACGACTCTCCTTTCACTCTTTCTATCTTTCATTCAATATAGCATCCCACGCTATACGCTCTGATATACATTCGCATTATTATGCTCTGTTATGTTCTTCTTTTGCTCTGGCACGGCTTAGGGTCCAAGCTGATATTTCATATATTTTTATGCGTAGCATTTCCTTTCCCTTTCTATGGCGATTCCGTGAAACTGTTAGCAGACTAACAGCTATTGCAGCATAGTGTACATCAAGAGCAGTGCAAATACTACACGAAGTCATTTTAGAGCGGTAGACTAAAAATTTAATATTTTGCGCTTTCTTAAAAATACAAAAAATTGTGTACGCATTTTGCAAAAAAATATCATATTTAAAATACAAAGTTTTTAAATAGCAAATATAATTTTTTCACCTTCTTAAAACATTAAAAAAAAATCTTTCTGTGCATTTGTTTACCGCAAATGTTTGAACATAGAAATGGTTTTAAAAGCTATCAAACAAACTAACTAGATATCATCGGTCGAGAGGAAAAAAGTGTTACATCCAAATAAACCTAAAAGCAAAATGGTGCATTTCCTTGCTATATTTCAATGAATGTTATGCATAGGTAAGTACGCACCGAATTGGTTTTAACTGTTCGGTAAAAATGCAAACGATATGTAACTATCCATGGTCTATGACGAGGTAATAATTTAAAAGCCCCTCGGTATCCAGTGAGACCCGGGGTGGTAGTTATATGCGTGTTGTTGGAGGAGTGCTTTCACTTTGTATCGTTTCACTTACACTTGTTCCCCTTCTGCTCCCACGATGGTCTTGCCTGACTTGCTATACTGATCAGGATATACACTCACCACTGAAGGAGATGTATGGATATATCTCTATTTCCTATCTGTCTGTCTTTATAATAGCCAGGTTTTCTTTTATGCCCCATTCTGTCCTATCGTCTCCTCGCCGCGTCTTTCGTCTCCTTCTCGTCTCTCTTAGTTTGCTTTTGGTTTACTTTTGCTGTTGCCTCTGGTTTGGTTTTGAGTTTGGTTAGCGTTTAAGTTGAGTGGAAGAGAGAGAGAGAGAGAGAGAGAGAGAGAGAGAGAGAGAGTGAGTGGGTTCTTTAGAGGAGAAAGCAGCTTTTCTTCTTTTAACCAAAATCGTTCTTTCTGCTCCTCGTTTTCGTTTTGGTTTTCCTAGTCGTTGTCGTTGTCGCGTTCGTTGTCGCTCGCTTCCCTTTCTCTTTATTGATTTTTATGCAAACAAGCTGGTTCGTAAAAGAAATGTTTGATTCTTCCACCTCTCCCTGTATGCACGCACATAAGTCCTTGAGCGAGGTATAGATATAAATCTGAAGATCCACTGGATCTTTGTATAGTGGCACTCTATCTATTTCAACATTTATCCTTTCTGACGGCGCAAAATATTGCAATTATCTACGTACTTGTTTTGCAGCAACAAGGTAGCTCTCATATAAATTAAATTTACGAAGTTCGTTATCACTTTATGTGACACTCATATTATTACCCACCACAGCGTTTGTATTTCTTAAAGACACATTTGATGTTATTTTAAAAAGGTCAAAGATGGAAAAATTGCAACTTTGAAAAATACAAAAAATATTTTTTAAAAGTAGTTATGCAAGTTTTTAGTTGGTAATTATATTATTATTAATTACATTCATTCACGGAGGCACAAGTAAATATACTGAGATAAAAATTGGCTCGAGGAAAGTAATTGTTAATGTTCTGATGTAGCTGTGGTCTGGAGCTATGATACTTTCTCCTCATATTTGCTTTTGCCTTGCCATCTTTTCTTAACCGAGCCAAGAAAAACTCAAAACTTAAAATGTAAGAGCTGGTGAAACCAAAGGCGAATCAAAGGGAAGGTAGGCCGATAAGAAGATGAAAGTCTGGGTATATGGATGGAGAGATGGACGGATGGAGAGTAGGAAGAACAACTTGGCGCTTTGTACAACTTTGTAAAATTCTTACTACACTTTTCACTTCCACTATCTTCCTTACTTTCCCTCATACTTTCCCTTTCTTGTCGATCCAACTTGCAGTTTTTCAGCGAAATACATATGTGCGGCGACCAAAGAAAGAAAGAGTTTACAATTTAAAGAATTAAAGCTTGTACTATGGAGTCTAAAACCTATAAATAGACAGGCAGTGCATATACCTACGCATATCTGGGAATCCTGCACTTATTGCACTACAGAAAGTTTGGTTTGTATTTCTTTCAACTGTGTACACATGGTCCTAGAGAATTTTTAAATCATCTATGATTTAAAACATCTATGTAATCTCTTTGCTCTTCTTTTTCAAACCTTCATTTAATCATTTTGAAGGAGTAATATCCCATTTTGCCACTTTATAATTTGTCAATGTCACATTTGACCCGTGATTGAGGTTTTTTTGCTTTACGATTTACGTTATACAAATTGCTTTTTCCGGTGCTTTAATTTGCATCACGTCAAAAGAACGTCGTTTACACTTTTTTAAAACTTAAGATTATCACACGGTACGGTCAATCAAAAAAATATAATCGAGTACTATTCAAATACCATGACATCATATTTGCGAGTACCTACACTTTCCTATAAAGCAACGTATATGCCCTACATGCATGTATAGTTGTGTATAATTATAGGCACTTTCTCCAGCTCCTTTTCTATTTAGTTTCTTTCTTTGATGTCATTTGCCAAGTTGGGAAACTTACTGCTCTTTCACAATATATACATATAGCCTTATAGAAAGAGAAAGATAGTCGAGGGTCGTAAATTCGTAAATTTCCCATCTTCTTTTCCCCCTCTTTTAAAAGTGTGCAAGAAGGTACGGTCGTATGCTGCATAGCTATATAGTGTGGATATATTATATAGATCCGTTGCTGTTTGATAGTGCTATGGTTCTGGTTCTTTAATTTTCTCCCCATTTAAACATGACATGGAAGTATCAAATATGCATTACATATAAAAGATGTCTTGATTCTGTTATTCGAAATTCGTTATCGTTATCGCTGTCGTTCTTTGCCGTTGGCAAAGTATGGGATAAGTTGTTCTTTCAATTTATCTTTGAATCCCCTCCCTCTCCTTTCGTATTGATGCATTTTATTTACGTCATTTTTCTATACTTTGAGGTAGTGCTAAGTATTGCCAAATATTATTACGCCTCCATGTTTTTTTCAATTTAGATTTTAGCACACTTTAAAACTACACGATAAATAGTAATAGATATTACTAAAGTTTACAATATTTACAATATATAAGATTTTTACAAACAATACGTGCATTTTGAAATGCACTACGTTGTAAAAATCGGGCAATATTTTTAATCTGTACTGACATTTGATAGGATGAGATGTATCCTTGTCCTTATTTTCAATTTCATTTCCTGTAAGCATAGTAATCATACAAGTGTACATCTTATACCATGTCGTTCTATACTGCAGCTACATATATCAAGTGAGAATAATAAAGGGAGAAAGTTCTCAGAGAAAAGTTGTGTGTATTTAATCTTAAGTCGAGCATATTATGACATGGATATCTCCATCCTATGGAAATATGCCTTTATACAGACTAACAATATATCATCCCTATAAGGAGAAAGCAGATCTATAGATGTATATTGCCTATAGCTCCCCCAATATAGGCTATAAGGATATATCTTGGGATTCAGGTTTGCATGTCTACATTCAAATCTCTGTATCTCCTCATGTCTATATCAATCTTTATAAATGTAACATGGAAGAAACTACTTTGCTACTTTCACTCTTTTTTATCCCCCACTCAACCAACACCTTGTTTACATACGAGAGAGTGAAATGGAGAAAGAAGAAGAAGAAGAAGTAAAAGTGAAAGTGAAAACGGAGGAGAAGATGGAGACGTGGGATTGGATTGGAGCGTGTATCAACTTTCGTCTTGTCTTCATTCCCATGTCATAATACAGTGTAAGTACACAATACTCATGTGGAGTTACTGGTCTATATGTATATAGGTACCTCCATGTATACATACCAGTACAGGGACATACCTACATAGCTAGACCCGCCGCACGCCTTATCGCTACTTACGGATACAGATGCTCTCACTCTGGGAACCGATTTGGTTAGGGATACAATAAAAATGGAGGAGGCACGTGTCTAAAGAAAGCAAGAGAAAAAGTTTCAAAGTCTGGAGAAAGCAACCCCTCAATTTAATTTTAATCTATTTTTTTGTGGATTAGAAAGCTTTGCACATTTTACTTGTATGAAAAAGAATCACAGTGCTTTGCTTTATTTCTAATGCACTATACTCCGCACCACAGAATGCATGTTCGATTAAACCATTTTGTAAGTTTTTCCTTCTCTATATATAAAAAGTTTTAATTAAGTAAAAGGTACTACAGGAAAGTTGTAAACTTTTAAACTAATTAATTGAGGCCTTTCAAAATAGAGATTTAATAGTTAATACAAAATTTTTGAAAAATAAGATAAATTATCTCCTGAATTATTTAGACTCAATGATCAATGTAACTATTTTCTGGACGGAAACAAGAGTGACAGCTGATGCTAAAAATTCAAATAAATGAATAGCTAAAGATCTTACTTGATAGACCCTGCGATAAAAGTGTACCGTGGACACAATTCTGTAGTATGTATTAGTATGCACACTGCATTGTGGGGAAGCAAAAGAAAGGGAAGAAAGAAAGAAGAAATAAAAATAGAATAGAATCCGGTGGCCGTACCCTTTTGCGTTGAGTATGCATTGGAATGGGAGTAGAGTGCAGGGCAGTGCAGTGCAGTAGATGGGCTGTCGTGTGGTGTGGGTTGAGAAGTGGCTGGTTTGGTTTTTAGGTTTGATATGTGGGGTGATGATGAGAGAGCTTGGGGTCGTGTTTTCACTCGAGAGAGAGAGAGAGAGAGAAAATAGAGAAAATTCAGGGAAAATCAATGGCGTTTGCTCCTTCTGGTCGATTATGTGGTTATTCTGGTTATCTGGGTCTTTCCCGTCTTTCAATCCACGTTCAAACTTCATGGCTGTCTGTCCATCTATCTCCCATTCCCATCCCAATCCCAGAACCATCTATCCAACGAGGGCGGGGCAGTTCATAAATTACCTGGACTTCCAAGTCATGGGATATCTGAAGCTTGTTGGCTTGGAATAATGGCTGAGAAAGTAAATTGTTTAAACTGAAGTGCACACGTCATTTATGTACCTTCCTCCAACGCCATTCCCCACATAAGACCCGGACACAATATACAATCACCTCCTACACTCTCAGGCCTACTTTACAGCTTAGCTCTTTCCAAAGCTTTCTCCACGGTGCAAGTTGAATATATACCACGAGCACAATTCAATAATGTATAGATATCTCTCCATTTATTACATGTGTACAATATATCTCATTCATATGGTGCTTTGCAGAATTACAGTGATAGATTTCGTCCTTGAGGCTCCAAATTGAAAAACAAGCTATGCGATCTTTCAACAAAATCTGGGTTTTTATCCGTCTCCTATATAATCTATACAAATAGTGAGTTCAGTAAATATTTCATTAAATACTTGCATATGATTTTAAAACGGGGGTGCATATGTAACTTGTTTTTGAAAAAGTGTAAAACAGACCGTGTCTGTTCTACCCTTGACAAGCAAGGACATCCTATTTATAGTAGACTGAGGTACCGTTAATTATGTGGATAGTAAGTACCTATATTTGTAGAGCATTCAATTTATTCGATTACAGATAAGCAGCGCATCTCTATATATATAATGAAACAAGCTTTTAAATACGTGTTAGTGTGGAGCGCAGTGATTTTGGATTGGAATCGAATTGAATTTGGGGCTCTATATAAAATATCTAGATGCATAGCATAGGGCACGGCTTGACAATCCATGGACAATCTAAATCTAAATGTACTCCCATCACACTATGTACACCACAACTTTCACCCAACTTTCTCCTTCAACCTCTCCAGCCCCAGCAATCCAGCAGTTGCTGATGGTATATCAGCACAAGCATAGTTTGAGTACCTATATAGATATATCACGTAGCATATCAAATCCAATCCACTTTACTTTCTTTGTTCGATCTCTACTTCTTCTTTAGCTGTATTAGTCTGCATTTTCTGGCTGGCACTCTGACTCTGATTCGTAGACTGATCTTCATGCACCCGATTCCCGATGATACCCGATTTTTCCATTCTCATAACATCATCCTATAAGCCTCATAGGATCGACCTACATACACCCGTCTACACACCAACGAAAAAGGAAGCTTGCACAAATTACGTCTTTTGTTTTAATAGAAGGAACTGGTTTCCGAAAAATGAGATATAGGGACACAATTTGGGGATTTATTTGCCTTTAATTTTTATGCCGATTTTTTTACTGTATAATTTGTGAGTGTCTCCTAATACTCTATAGTGAGTGCCATAGTGACAGCTATATTTTAATCACCAAATCAATGCGAGATGGTGGTTCAGCGTGCAGCGTTTCTTTCTTCTATAATTTTGTTACCAACATATCTGCACATGCATTACTTGACATTTCCAGAGCCATACAAGGCATGAGCATGACTCACTAGAGACACACGTCAAGGCTGCAACCTGCCCAGCAGTAAGGGACAGCTTTACAAATAGCAATCATGTCAAAAATCAAATGCTATTCCCATTAAATAGTAAATCACAGGAAATGAAGCGTGGAAATAAATAACATTATCTAGGATAACCCATATAAATATGTGCTTTCTGATGTAGTTTACATTTTCTGCTCTAATTTTATTTATTTATTGTATATGATTCTGTGTACCAACCAACCTATATTTTAGTGTTAGCGAAAATAGGAATACTTGCACAATTGTAGGAGAGTAGGTAGGTCACTGGGCTAATTAACCTTTTAAATCAGAGTTGTAATTGGATAATTGGAATGAAAGTGGACTTGGGTATGTTCTGATTGTCTGGATGTTTTATGCTGGGTCGATTGGAGCCTTCAATTGTGGACAGATTGATAGAACTATGTGAGCTAATTAGGATTTAAGGGTAGTATATTTCTTTATAATGTACCTAAATATCAAGCAATTAATGCATATAGGTAATTCATATATTTCTGCCATACGCATCACAAAATGCTTATTTTACCTATATTTTATAGCAAATAATTCTCAGAAAGTAAAAGTTGCTGAATAAACTACACTTGATATAGCTACATTTATTTATTATAGGAAAATGCATACCATTACTTACAATTAGGCAAATCAGCTTTTACAATGTGTGCTGCTACGCATATGCTTATTATTTTTAACTATTTATAGGCTCAAGTGAGATGTGCAACTACATACATATATACAGATTGCAGATTGGATTTTATATTAACTCTCAACTCGATCCAGCTCAAAGCGCTGTCTACTTGTGAATCTGAACGGCGGATTCTAACCCGCATCATTAATCAAGTAAATGGTTAAGCTGAGGTAAAGCTGAGGCTATATGTACCTTATACACTTGGCATGGCACGGTGCTTACCTCACTCAAGCCAAGCCTCAAGCTATAATTATTTATATCGTAGTTGCGATGTGTTAAAGATATGTACGTAAGTAGTAAGTAGATATAGGTAATGTAGGTACAACGTAAAACCTGCTATGTATGTTCCTTAAATCTATTTTGAATTCCTGCAGAATGTTCTAACTTCCTAACAACCTATCCCCGATTGAACATGTTTATAACCTCCTAAAATAGTAATGCACTTGTATTTTATTAAATAGTGTTAATGTTAATTTGTGACTTTGTCGCTTGAAATTAAGCTTTTAATTTCAGTTTTACTTTTTTAAATTATTCCAACTGACATATACATAGTATGTTTTATCGTTTTATAAAAAGGCTATTGTTTACATAATTTTGTTTCGCTTGTAAAAAAAATTGCAACCAGTTTTCTTTACTAGGTACTATGATATACAAAATTAATACGATGTGATTTTTAAAAAATGACGCTGCTGCTTAGCTCGTTTTGCTCTTTAGAAAATGTGCACCCGAAATAGCTAGCTATGCATGATAAATTCAAGCTGCAAAGTTTTAAGATGATGATAATGTGTTGTAGTAGCTGTGTAGTTGTGCTTTGTCTAAAGATACATGCATAGGATGGTATATAGTCTACTGAAGTGGCTTTAGGCTCTATAGGCAGTAATTATAGGATCTAGGAGGATATACAGGACAGCTTCTAGACTTGGTTTGCGGTTGCCCTGGTTGCTGAGTTGCTGGTTGCCTGGTTCTGGCTTCTGGCTCTCTGGTCCTATGGTGACTATTCCGGGTAGTGGATAAGTTGCTGGTTGGTGTAGTGCTGTGCGGTCTGGTCTGGTTAATTAATTGGTTCGTGTGTGAACAAAACTGATTTGGTAAAGTGGGCTCTGATATTAAAGTGAAAAAGAGCCAATTATTTTTCATTAAGTAATGGTTGATTTGATGCTCATGATGATGGTAGCAGTAGCCACGGTACTATCATGCATAGTGGCTCCACATTCAAGTTTATATAAATACATACGTAATTATATTCTAAATACTGCACACAATGCATATTGGTATAAACATACCTACCACAAACGCACATGCTGGAAAAGACCAAGATTGAGATTATACAGGTATTAGAGAAGAGGTTCCAATAAAGTAGTTAGCATTGGACAGGTACAAGTTTAGACCGAACATTAGTCTGAGCTCCTTTAATCATAACATATCTCCCACAGAGTAATTAATGTAACTTCTATAGGTATATACACAGTATAGCATACGCTGTACTGTATAGCTGAAGTACTTTACACAATAAAATCGAGACTAAAGTCCTAACCAATGCAGTGCAGGCGTAGTGACGTATCTAGTCATATCCTATGTACATTCCTACCTAAATTTTAAAACAATGCAATGCTATGAAATTGTGTCCCTTTAAACAATAGTTTATGAAAGAAATAAAAACTTTGAAAATACATTTTACGGTAAAAGTCTAAAAGCTTATGCCAAATTTTGTTCCATGCTATGCTTGCTTGCTTTTAGAATTCCAACAAAAATCAATTTGACTGCTCAATATTTTTTTTAAATATGTATGATTTATTTACTCATGTATGTATGTATATGCATGTATTTCCTATAACTATAATTGTTTGAATGTATTATTACGATGATAATACATAGGTTTATAGTACTGTTAAATTATTATTATTATTATTATTATATACTGGTAAAATTGATTGGATTGATTTTACACGACGTGCATACAGTATACAGGATTTAATTACAAATGCATAATATGTAATACTGGCTGACCTTTACTTCTACATTTGAATACCTATTCGTAATACTTATTATGTAATTAATTATTATTTTTGTATATAATTACTTTTGGGTTTCTTTTACAATTCAAGTTTTTAATAATAGGTACGACCGCATTAGATTTAACTATCTGTAATAGTAAGATTTACCTTAGACATATTATTATGTAATTGATTATACTTTTTATAATACTTGTGGTTGATAGAATACTTTTGATTTTTGGGTATTATTTGATTAGATTATTAATTAGCACAGCACAGTATTATAGCAGCGTCATTATAGATTAATGTTTTTATTTCTACACTTTAGAGTTTACTTTCATTATCATTACATATTTGTAAGTTACGTAATATTTATTTCAAAACTAAGAACTAGTTTGTATGACGTTTTTTTTGTTGTATTTATTTAGATAGTTACTATAAAGCTACGCTGATTATTTAAAATTCTAGTGAACCTTTGGTACAGGTTTGAAGATGAATTTCTATCTTAACTTAGTAGCGGTTGACAGACTGTTAAATTCCAGTTTAATCATTTTGTTTTGTAGTTTTGATTTACCTCTACGAATTAATTAGGAATTAAAAGGAGAGCCAAATTTCCTACCTATATTTCGGGCTTCATTCCCACTGCGGGATGTTGTTTATGTCTATTCGAATTTTTTGTAGTTTTAAATAGTTTTAAAACATGTTTTTATTCCGTAATGTAAGCATTAGCACTATTAAGGATGACGAGCCATTGTTAATTTCATTGTTAATGATTACTGGTGATTAAATGGAAATAAATTTGTAATATTACACAAATTTCAAGCAGCTAAATTATTATTATATTTACATTAAGACGGTTGATGTACTCTAGTATAGCCTAAACATTCAAATTTAAAATTCGTAGATGTTGTATACTGAAATTGAACTGACTTTCTTGACTTTAATTAAATAATCACTCTCACATTATGAGTTACTGACGAGTTACTTTGCTAGTGGCTATGTACATACAATATGCATTATTACTTATATTATTATCAAAGACTAAAGTACAAGACGAAAATCTATACTTACAAGTAAAAGTATAATATTAAAAATAATACAGCAATTAAAGTGTACATTTGTATCACCTACTTTTAATTACCTACAACCACAATAGAATTTATAGATAGCAAGGGTAATGTTTTTAGAATTTTTATTTGATTTTTTTGTGTTACCAATATGTATGTAAATATTCGAAATGGCAATAAACGCAGTTTTTAAAAATTATGGTAGCACACACTGAATTTCGAGTTTAAAATGTTAATAAATTATTAAATGTACCTAAATATTAATAATATTTATTTGATTTTAATAAATTAGTCATTAAATTACAGACTAACGCACCCCCACATTGTTTGACATATTATTTTTACTTCATTTCTTCAGGTAGGTAATACTAATGAGTTTAGTTATTTTTTATTTAATTAGTTTATTATGTAAGTTTTACAACTTTCAATTGTCAACAGAATTTCAATGTTTTGACTAATTTCAGTTTAAGCTTTCAAATTTTGATTTTTTGGAGTTTTATTTTAACGGTTTTACTTTTCACTTTCCCGTATAAAGTATAAAGCAAACTGTTTCCTTTCACTTTTTTCTTTTAATGAGATTCTTTGTTCTTGCACAAGCGTCAAGCGCCGAGTTTGAAAAATGTGCACACATTTATTTATTATTTTTATCGAAATCGATTCAACTGCTTTGTTTTGCTTGAATAATTGACAATGAAAGTCTAATAATTATTTTTTTAGATCAATTTGTTGTATTTTAAAGGTGAAGTTAATTAATAATTAAATATTAATTACCTTACTTATTATTTACACTTACAAGTTCGATTTTTGCTTACTCTTTTGGGATTTGCTGTAAATAGGTTAGATTTATTTAGTCAAAAACTTTGTATTATTGTTTGTTTGTAGCTGTTTAAAAATCATAAATCATAGTCACTGGTCACTAACAACTAATGAATTTTGTTTGTTTGTCAGTCGTGTTCGCGTCCATCGGTGTCATTGTCCATCGTGTCATCGGACAGGATATTGACATCGCGTTCATCCTCGTCATCATCGTCATCGTGATCATAAAAATCCTCGCCTGATTTTGACTGATTTGACTTGTCCATTTTTGCCCGAAGTGCTTCATTGTTGACTCTATTAGCCACCTCCTCGGCCATGAAGTCAATATCCAGGTCAATCTCCTCGTCACTCGTGTCCGTATCATTTCCATTGTCATTATTTTCAGTATCCATATTAATAGTGTTATCATTATTATCGCCCTCCGTATCCTCGTCCTCTTCTTCGGCATCGGTGCTGTGACCGTGACCGTAGCTTCTTGGATTTGAAATATTTGATTTTGATTTAGACTTGGACTTGCTTCTCTTGGTCTTCTTCCGCATCGTGGGTGATGAGAGGGGTGAGCTCCTAGACTTGGAGGATTCATTATTTCTTGAATTTAAATTGGAATTCTTGGACTTTTTAATGAGGGACTTGGAATGTCTAGTCTTATTGTTATTATTGTTACTATTAATACTATTGTTGTTAATGTTAGTCGTAATTTTCATTTTATTTCCTTCAAAGGAATTCCTGTTATTCGACCCAGGACTTGGGGTTTCGTGATCAAGGAAGGGACGCTTACTGCTGCAGATACTGCTGTTGCTGTTGTTGTTATTATTAGTGTTACTTTTCTCAAGGAATTGGGTTGGGGCCGCAGTCATTCCGTGATTATGAAGACCTAGACTCATCGTGCTACTGTTCAAATTGTTATTATTGTTGTTGTTAATTGGTGGGGAGCTCGTTCCTCCTTGACTTGGAGTGTCTGGTGGGAGGTTGTTGATTGTGGTTGTGGTAATTGTGGGGGAGTCACAGCTAGATCTTGAGTCCGAATTTGAATTTTCAACCTTGACGATTTTAGAACCGGATCCGGAACTAATGTAGCTCAGACCGGAAATTCCAGTACTTACACTTGGAATCTTCTGACCACTAGACTGACTTTCTTCGGTATTATTACTCGCTTCGGGCTCAACTTTGACATGCAGACTATTATTATTATTATTACTACAACTGCTACTGGCGCTTATCGGTAACGTGATCGGTATTGGAACCGGCATCGGCATCGATGTGGGACGTGGTGCAATAAGGGAAGTGATACTATTTGAGATCGGCAGTGAATTAAAGTTATTTTCAGTATTATTACTACTAGTGTTATTATCAGAATTGACTGTGTTCGTGGGCGTTCTATTTTCTTCTCGGTTGCTGCAACGCTGATTTAGATTCAAATAGTCGCCCGAGTGCTGCAGTGGTATGTCATGGATATTATTTTCATTATTATTATTACTAGTATCACTGGACTGGTTCGTGGAATGATTGTTGCTCTTACAATTAGCATTAATACTACTCTTACTCTCTTTGGTGTCCTTATGAAAAAATAGTGATGATGCATTAAATGAGCTGGAATTGTTATTTTTGGATGAGTGGTGATTAGCATTGGAGTTGGCGTTGGTGAAGGGACGTATCTTCTGATAAATAACCTGAAGATTCTGTAGAACATAGCGGGTGGAGATATTTGCAGGTCTGAATTTATCTCTAAAACTTTCTTTGGTGTCTTTATTGTCCTTTGATTGGGAGTAATCTAACGATTCGTGCTGTTGTTGTTGTTGTAGATGATGCATGCCGCTGTGGCCAATACTACCTGCTGCTGCTCGCAGGGTGTGATGCTGATTATGGTGATGGTTAAGAGGTTGGTTGGAGTACAAGGAGGTGCTATTGGAACTGGAAGAGGAGGAGATAGGATTTATTGTGGAAGATGACGGGGACGAAGAAGCGGAGTTTTGTGAGTTGGAGTTGGGATTGTGTGGTGGGCCGATGCTGGAGCGAGCGGCTGGAGAAGACCCAGAAGCAGCAGATGAATTGTAGAGATTTACGTCTTGGGGTTCACGGAAAGCTGACAGGGGTTTATAGATCGAGCGAGGTGCCGAGGTAGAGCCACTACTCTCCCATATGCGACCCGAAACTCGTAAATCAACGCAAAGACCCGCATCCTCTCCACTCACGACGTTAGTCAGCTTCGAAGTGGAACTACTACCACAACTACTACCCGTCGACGGTGAGGAGGCTGAAGAGGGAACCAACGCGGATGACTTGCTCCCTGCACGAAGCTTCCCCATCCCATCCGAAGCACTGGATGCATGTGCTGGAGTGTGTAAGAGGAGTCCTTCCACTGATGATGATGCTTTGCTCCCACTTCCACAGTTACTACCATTACTCCCAGGGCACAATTTTTCATCCGAAAGACCAGCTACAAGACTCCCAGCTCCAATGCCTGAGCCCAGCAGCCCTGCTATGCTCCCCAGACTAGTGCTGGAATGGGAAAGTGAATGTGGATGAGCAGCAGCTGGAGACACGGACTCTAAATGATGCTGGAGGAGGCGTCCACAGCCTCCCATTGGATTCCCATTTGGAGCTGAATTGCCACTTATTCCACTACCGCCACTGTTGTTACCACTAGGAGTGCCCGCTATACTTCCCGCACCCGGACTCAACAAACTGCTCCCTCCGCTGTGACTGCTACTGTTGCTGGATGGGGACGGGGATGTCAACCGAGAAATTGAGAAGCTCGCTGATGACTTTTTCCCAGTGTTGCTACTCCCACCACTCACTTTACCACCAACTTTAGATCCGCCGCCCTTTCTACTACTACCACCACTGCCACCACCACCACCACTTTTACTGGAACTATTATTGTTGTTGCTGCCACTGCTATTATTGGTATTGTGGTGAGTGCCGGACAAATCTTTCTCCAGACTATTCTCACGAGTTGCACTCAATCTATGGTGAGCTTGCTGTTGCTGCTGGAGTAAATGGTGGGCATGACTGTGACTTTGTTCACTGCTTAGGGATGTCAAATGCTGTTGTTGCTGTTGCAGAGCTTGCTGGTGAAGATGATGTTGGACAGCTAGCTGCTGCTGCTGCTGCTGAAGATGATGATGTGCGAAATTGATGGAAGAGGAATTTTTATTAGTACTCGGACTACTGCTGCTCGTGTTCCGGAGATTATTGATGAGTCTCTCACGCTCACTGAGTGCACTGCCGCTGCCGCCGCCAGCAGAGACGGAGACGGATGAGGGGTGATGGTCCATCATGCTATTAGCTGATGAGAGGGTTGAAGGAACGGTGGTGGCAGCTGAAGCACTGCTCAGGAAGGGGTGGCCAGCTCCCAGGAGATTCTCAGTCCGGAATAAGTCCGAGGCGGAGGGAGTGTGCCCATGACCGTGGGCAGAGTGACTGTGTCCGTGGCCATGGGCTGCTTGTTGGTGACTTAAGTAGGCAGCGGCGGCTGCTGGGCTCGTCATGCCGGGTAAGCTCATGTTCATGTTCATGGAGCTCATGTAGGGGTTGGGGAGGAAGGGGGGAAAGAACCACAAAGGATGAGCTGCAAAGGGATTTAAAGCTGCTGCTGCGGCGGCGGCGGCTGCGGCTGCTGCCGCTGAAGAGTGACTTCCACTTCCCGTCGACCCACCACCTGGGAGGTCAGTGTCCCTCTCGGCTTTGGTCTGTAATTTTAAAAAAAAGTCGGATATTGTAGCACTTCAAATTAGTTTTTGATTATTTCTACAATATATATTAAAGATACTTAAAATTAGAACTTCAGGCAGTTTTGTTTTAGTAGAAGCACATTTTTACACTTGAAAATGTGCAGATTTACTAGTTAAACAAATTATTTGTAAATAATATTTCGGTTTAGAATTCACATTTTTAAATTGCGACGTTGTAAAACTTTTGGGGATATGCAGGTTAACAAAATTTTAAAACACAATTTAGCGTAAATAAATGATTAAAGGAACTTCCAGGATCTCTTGCAGCTGGAAGCGCTACTAACTGACAATGCAATTTGCACGTAATGAGCAAGGTGAGTAATCGAAGTATATATATATAAATAAGTATCTTATCACATCTAAAAATGTGACAGCAAATGTAGAAGGCAGAGCGCCTGAATTGCAAACTGTATAATGTATGTATTTAATGGTGAGCAGCCCGTCAGCATATTTAATTTATGGCATGTTTATCTCTCTTCCTTTAATGAATAACTATCCCATCGGAATTGTAGCTCTTCGTTTTTGATGTTTGATTGTAGTATCTTTCGGCATTCGTAGGAAATTACCTGGAGGCTTTTCAAACTACAAGGAGCTACCTACATGGAAATATTTAGAAAAGGAAAACGAGGGACCGTGATTACAAAGAGCACATTAGATGAACATGGAAGCGAAAATAAATGACGAAAGGAAAGTCGACACTGACAATTACAAAGCAAAGCCGATGGCCATCCCATATGTTGTTGTGAAAGTTCTTAGATAAGTAAGTACCTACGTAGCCGTGCTTGGATACATAAACATTAGCATGACTATTATTAAACCATGGCTTATGGATAATGGATATTTTGTGGGAGCTGGTTGGACTGATTGGACTTTTGCTTTTTGAGGTTTAGGACTTTTCAACTGGCCCTCATGTCATACTTGACAGGAGACTGATTTACACGCAATCACCTCATAAAGGCTTCTCTTTCTACATCAACAACTGTTTTCGTGTGCCAGAAAGCACGTCGGCCATCGACTGAAGCCTCAAGCTCCGTTCGTGGTACATGTTCGTCCGTCTTCGTGCCTACTTGTTAGTTAGCTTGTATTTACGGGCTTGCTTCCCTTCCGCAACATGTTTTTAATATTCTGTTTTGAATTCGTGTTCGAATTGGAGGTGGTGTGCACTGATATTGATCGGTATCATTTTCGAGACGAGGACACGACGTAGTTTACGTTTACCGACAATTACATTATTAGTGTGCTACGCTACACTGCACTGCAGCTCAATAACTACGTGATACCTTTCGGCTGTCGGGCTTTTCAATTATTACCTTTTCTGGGGAGTAATGAAAGGCAAAAGTAATTTTTTAAATTTCCAATTTCATATTTTGGCAGTTTAGAAAATATCAGTTTACAGTTTTGTCATTTTTGAAATCATCAGTTTATTGTTTTGGAATTTTTGAGAACATCAACCTGTTGTTTTTGACGTTTTTGAAAACATCAGTTTATTGTTTTGACGTTTTTGAAAACATTAATTTATTACTTAAGTATTTTTGAAAACCTCAGTTGATTGTTTTAGCGTTTTAAAAATCGTCGTTTTATTGCTTTTACGTTTTTGAAAACGTCAGTATCCTGTTTTGTATTTTTGTAAACCATTTTTCATATTATTTGGTATTTTCTGGAAACCCAGAAACTTGCTAGGACGTAATATTCACTTGGTTCCACGTTCCCAGTGTGAATAATAACGCGCACATCTAGTCAAGTCTGGTTTTATATTTCTATATTCAAAACTGAACCTGAAAAGCTTGAAAAACAATGAGTTCCATAAAGCTAATAATATTTTTGAATGTACCTCCGGGATTATCTGTAAAGTTTACAATTTACACTTAAAAATTAATAGGAAACCTGGTTAATCCACACAGTGCTCATACCTGCATAAATAAATGCAGTAAATACCAACTAGGTTAGCATGAAATATTAAAAGAGAACAGAAGAGTTGGAGTTGAAATTGTTACGAGAGGCTGGAAGGCTAATTTGTAGAAATATAATTAGATAGTATTGCCTATTATAATGCCCTAGATCAGATTTAATTTCCTTTCATGGATCAGCACAATTATGAAATTAGACTGTGCTCTGCAGGAAATGGTATTTGTACTATAGGAGCTACTATATGTCGACACTCATTAAGGGAAGTGGGTTGCAAGAGCTGATACACGTAGAATGCTGTCGGATCGGAAATTTCCCGGAATGCCCGCCTAAATTACAATCAATTTCCTACAAAGTTGTTCTACTTATCTACGTGCTTCGTTTGAGCTTTTATAACATAGCCGACGCAAGAGCCAAAAGCAGAGTCAGGACAACAAGTGATAGGTTCAAGGAAAAAGGAAAAGAATAGGGACGCAATTATAGTTACGTAGGCACATATAATTAACGTTTGTGCAAGTGTCATACCTAACTACCTAAACTATTCATGTGCATAACTATATGGGTACAATAAGGTACAAGCTACACACACATTAGACGAAAACAACTTATAGATAACCTACAGCGCAGTAAAGGCCGTCCAAATATGACTTCATTCGCCTAAGTTTAAGCAAAGTTACATACCTAGTTCTGGAAAGGCCAGGATAGAATATTTTTTCATGTTTCCTAAAAACTAAAGGGGTTCCTAGTTGCTTTTGTTGGCGTTGGCACGGTTTCAAATGAGCTAGGCCAAAAATATAAGATTTCTAACCGTTTCAAAAGCGTAAAACAGTAAATTGAAGTCCTCAAAAAGTACAGAACACCAAACTGACATTTTTCAAAAGTGCAAAACATAAAATCGACTTTTTCAAAAATGTCAGAATAGTAAATTGAAGTTTTCCGAAATTGCAAAACATAGAGCTTACTTTTTCAAAAAGTGTAAAACATGAAATTGACATTATCAAAAATTTAGAAAACATAAACAACGAATTTCCAAACCTGTATTGTAAATTGTAGGTAATGGACATTTTCAAAACAAGATCTAACAAGTTTTTCCATGGCGTTATATTTGCAAGGTCCCTAGTGTGTTTGTATCGAATAATTATACGCTTGTGTAAGCTGAAGCTCTAGCAGCATTGTGAGAGTAGAATAAGAATGGAACAATGCTTTGCACTATAGAGCAGTTGGTGTAATTTTGTAAGAGAACTGAAGTCGGTGTAGATAGTTGATAGTAGATGTAGATTTGATGAGTAATAGACTTGTATCTGCTCCCATTAATTATGCAGTGAAGTGGATTGAGGTTTCTACCCTCACACAAGCAAACACACACGCTATGACGCCATCGCCGTAATTATTGTCATTTACTATTATTACTTTTTTCGTATGTAAGTACCTACCCAGGTCTGAACTATGAACAAATCTTAGGAAGTAATAGCATAGAAAGATAGAAACGTATATATAACCATCCAACTAAACTATAACTCTGCCTATTATTCATGACCAGAAGTTCCCGACTACAGCGTACACAACTTTGTCATTTAAATGATCGCCAGTGTATGGGATTATGCATGTAAAAATGAAAGCTCCACTCCAACCACCCAGAGACAGGAGAACACTAGAATTGTGGCTAAGTACTACTTATGTATTTGGCAGAATGCGGGCATGGAGCTATTGATATGTACTCCGTATTTCCAAATTTTCCAAATGTCCTCCTTAGCATGTCAACGTCAAAGTCAAGAATTTCTGCGACAAGACAAGAAAGAAGAAAGACAAAACGGCAAAAAAAAACGTGCCTCTGGACAAGTATCTCATTGCAGTTACAAACTATTTTACATACGTTCAAAAGCTGCAAAGTAGAATGCATGAATTCCTTAAGATGAAAAATGACTCGTATCCAATATTGGTCAAAAGCAAAGGAAAGTGCAGGGAAGTCTTTAAGATGTAAAATGACGCTTATCCCTAACGCCTCAAAAATACGTGGCACTATATGTTCCCATTTTATTAGTTCAAATTAGCTCTTAATCGTGCGCAAAACTCCTTTTTGCACTTTCTTAAACACGCAAAAACTAATGTTTGCACTTTTTGAAGCATGCAAAAACTAATTTGTGCGCTTTTTGAAACGCGCAAAAACTAAATTCTGCATTTTCTGAAACGTGCAAAAACTAATTTGTGCATTTTTGAAACATGCAAAAACTAATTTATGCACTTCCTGAAACGTCCGTAAACTAATTTTTGCACTTTTTAAAACATGCAAGACCTGGATTTGCACTTTTAGAATCATTCAATATGTACCTCGTTTTACACGATTTCAAAGAAAATGAATGACTCTCGTGTGTGAACGGATCTACGTGCTATTACCTTTGCAATGTAAATCTACAGTGAACATGTAGTTACTAATATTATGCTCTGTCGCAGTCGCTGTCGTGGTCATTTTGTTGACAGGGGGTGAGGCTGACCTGGATTGTGATGTGAATACACAAACTCTGTTAAAACTTGTATTTGCTTATAGCCCTGGTGTAAATTATATGACAGTGTACTGTAAAATACGGGTGACGGGAGTAGCCATGAGACTGACAGGTTTTTGAAGTGAACAAGAGAAGTAGAGCCTTATTTCAGTTATTTTCCTCCAATTCACATTTAATTCCACAAATTCAGTTCACTACTCGTCTGTCTGTCCACCAAATCGAACATCTATCTGGACAGCAGGCGCAACGCCCACACTTAAGTTGTACTTGTGTCAATAGCTTTGTGTTATCCACGAGCCCATGTACACCCGCCTTCTGTGATGACCATGCTACTTTTCGTTGCTTTCGCCTTTGTTTTCTTAGCTCCACTTCTAGTGGCGGTGGCAGGTAAGTGAGGGAGTGAGTACGAGTAGTGGGCAGAAGTTTCCTTGTCATTATATCTATAATAACCGTAAAGGAGCCTTTCAAATATTGTGTACCTGATACATTGTACTTAAATTGTATCAAGTCTTTTAAAAAATGAATATTATTGCTTTTATATGCTGCGGAAATATTTAGGGTTTAACGTTTCAACGTTTTCAAAAACCTCAACACGGGATTTTGATTGTTTTAACAAGTTAAGTTGTTTTAAAAGCATTAATATTAAATTACTAAGTACTTTTTAAGAAAGCAAAAAACCAGAATGTAACGTTTTAAAATGTTCCGATCTCACTTTTGTCTTATTTTAAAAGTGCAAAACCGGATTTGTACACGTTATTAAAAAGGACAAAACGTGATTCGAACGTTTTCAAAAACTGCTAAATATGATATTTTCACCTTTTTCAAAATGCGAAATGTGATTTGAAAGTTTGTATAGCTGCAAAATATGATCTTTACACATTTTAAAAAGGGCCAAATGTGGTTCTGAGTTTTTCAGAAAGTACTAAATATGATAAGTACACCTCTTTCAAAATGCAAAATGTGATGTAAACTTCTGTATAACTGTAAAACATGAAATTTACACATTTAAAAAGGGCCAAATGTGCTTCCGACTTCTTCAAAAAGTGCTAATTATGATATTTACACGTTTTTCAAGGGGCAAAACGTGATTCTAACGTTTCCAAAAACAGCTAAATATGATATTTACGTGCTTTTGAAAAAGGAAAAAACAGGGTTTTTACGTTACGTTAACAGTACTATCCCTAACAAGTGTTTCTTCTATAACAGCGTCATAACTGAAAGTCCCTTCCGTATCGTTGGAGGTAATAATATAATAATTGTGTTTGTGGACACTAGCTAGCATAGCACGTAGTAGCGAGTGCAGTGAGGAGCTTAATAGGATTGTGAGGTAGCATAATTAGCTGGATGGAGAAACATGGAAGGACCAAGTACCGACAACTTTGTCCACTACTTTGTCAAAATCTACAACAACCACGACCAATATCAACTCGCCAACTTTCCAATTCCAACACAAGTGCTTACATACGAAAGAAAAATATGGCGAAAGCCGTCCCTTGTCAACAACTACCCACTCAAAATAAATACAACTTCAACGATCCACTGATCTACCGAACCGAACCAAACCGAGAACGGATAATAAACGGACTCCGCTCAACTCAACTTTAATGACAACTACCCAGCAAAAGGGCCTATTTTAACAGTGGCATACGAGCCAAAGTTTTATAACAACTTATGTATTAATCTTTCTGATGGATAAAAACCGTTTTTGTATTTTCAAATCCGGTCAAAAAAGGGGCTACATTTAAGAATAACTTCAACAAAAGTTTTAAATCGTGATTTCTTATTTTCAAAAACTAATACATACCTCACAAAAATACTTTTTTAGAAATTAAAAAAAAACTTTTTCAAAATAGGCATACAACAAGATAGATGGTTAAATTCCTAAAAATGCAGAGTGATACAATTTCCAAGATTCAAACCAGGCAAATCCATACTTAAAAACTTAAACTCTTTGAGGCGCAGTCCATAAAATTAAAACATGGCTTTCCGTTTAGTGTCCGCCGATTTAAGTTTGTGTATCATTTGCTAATTGATCAATCCCTTACCCCTGGCAACGCTACTGCATAAATACAAACTACGGACGTGACTGTCCCTCATTTTAATAGTGTGTATAGGCAGTAAGGAAGTCTCGGACAATATGGAGAGAGCAAGCCCTGATGCATACCGTCGATGAAGAAGCATTATTGCGACGTAAGTCCGATTCTCGCTTAAAAGCATTCTAACGCAAGCTCACAGTGTCCCCCTAATGTTATTTTGAAGCAAGTCCCACCAATCAACTAGGTATTTTTTATTGTGTATTTATAAAGAGTGTAACTGCCACTTTTACACATTTTTGAAAAGTAGTAAAAGTAGAATAAGTCTTAGTATTCGCACTTTTTCAAATATGGTAAAACAGCTATTTGCAATTTTTCAAGAATGGTCGAAACTGTTTTTTGCATCTTTCCAAAATGTGCAAAACTGTTTTTTGCACTTCAAAAATGTCCGAAGCTTTTTTTGCACTTCAAAAATGTGCAAAACTGTTTTTTGAACTTTTCAAAAATGTGCAAAACTGTTTTTTGCACTTTTCAAAAATATGCAAAACTGTTTTTTGCACTTTTCAAAAATGTGCAAAGCAGTTTTTTCCACTTCAAAAATGTGCAAAACTGTTTTTTTTGCGCATTTCAAAAATGTGCAAAGCAGTTTTCTGCACTTCAAAAATGTGCAAAACTTTTTCTTTGCGCTTTTCAAAAATGTGAAAACTGTTCTTTTGCACTTCTCAAAAATGCACAAAACTTGTGTTTATACATACGTTTCAAAAGTAGTATCATTAGTATTTGCAGTAGTCAAAAGTAATGTAATCGGTGTTTGTACTTTTCAAAAAGTAGTAAAACTCATGTTTGCCTTTTTCAAAAATGCAAATATGAGTTTTTGCACTTGTGTAAACACGTTGGTAGAAAATAAAAAATAAAACTGTTTAGGACTTCCGTCAAAATGATGTGACGAAGTCGCTGGACTTGGTTCACAACGCCTTTTCACCCACGATGTGCATAAAGAAAGCCGACGGTAGGTACGAAGGTCTATAGGTGAGTCCCTCTCGGCCTCTCACACTCATTGACAGTATAAATTGCTGCTATTTCCACGGAACTACAGACACAGTTGAGCTATACAGAAACCTATTTCTATATAATGAGTGGAGTGTGTAGACCATCGTTTGCACAACTAAATCAACATGTCGCCGTCCTTCTCCGTTTGGCTCATTCCTTCCTCTGGACACTCGCTGGACTTGTGCTCTGCTGCAAAGTAGTGGAGGGCAGGCCAGTAGTGAAGAAATTAGATATTTGTACCTACACACACGTAAAGTGCAGACCTGGCGACAGGGCACTCTGTAATCACAATGCCCATGTACACTAGTGGCCGCTCTCTGTTGCCCGGCCCGGGTTATGTGTCGCAATGCCAGGCTACTGCTATTAGGTGAGTGGCGGAGGTAGGAAGTAGAAAGTTTAATCGTGGACCGTGGAGTGGTCGGCCTGTGGCGATAGCGAAAAAAAAATATAAATTGGGAATAAATTGGATTAGATTGACGTTAAGTAGGTGGCTATGCTTACTGGGGCTACAAGCGGAATAAAACTGGGAGAGAAGTGTTGACTTGAAGGAGAGACCTGTAATTAGTGTCGCGTTGTAAATGTCCACATTCCATTCCCTTCCCATTACATCTCACTGTACGGGTAATACAATTCCCATTTAGTAGAAGATACCCGGGCAATTTGACTCGTAAATAAAAAGAAAGAAAAAAAGGACCTGGGCCGTGTAAATATGTAAATAATGGGCTGTGTATGTATGTGTGCATGTATGTACCTAGCTTATTGATAGCGTCAACCGTCAATCCCACTTGTGATAATGATTATTAAATATATTATTACCTACACAGATGTACACTGAACTATTGACTGGAAGAGTGGATAGGCACTTGTACCTCTACCACCGTCTATGTCGTAACCGTAACCGTAACCGAAACCGAAACAGTTGGCGTATCAAATCATTTTGTATCACACAAGCACATGTGTACTCCACGATTGCTGTGTATTTCCATTTTCCATCGATCCATCGATTTCCCCTCATGGATGGACTATTGCAATTCAATTCCGATTCCGATGCGAGCTGAAGTTTCCTTTAGTTTTTTTCTTCTTCTTTCTATACGATTACTCCAATGTTGTTTTAGAAATGTTGAAGTTTTTTTCTTGTCAATTTTATCAAAGATGCTTCACAATGTATTTGCTCATTACAGGCATTTCCTTTAGTTGCTGGTTGCTTCGTAAAAGAATGGGCATGTGTTATAAGTGAAAGGAAAGTAGGTAGTAAGTAAGCATGTACTATACGTCCGTAATGTGGTGGATTTGGATTTGAAGGATTTCCGTTTCCATAAGGTCAATGTAGATTGCTGATAATATAATATACTTTAAGTACCCGCTATACACGTTGAACTGTGTTGTATCTGGTATAGGGATGGGTAATTGAGTATAGGTATTAGGCAGGTATATCTCTATACTGTGTATGGCACTTGTATAGGAAAGTACTTGAAATGGAATCCAATTCACAATCCACAATCCACTTGGACTTGAACGCTATCGCTCTAATCGCATCCACAGTTGGATTTCCATCACCGATTCCGTGGACGGACAGGGAAAATCCGGGGGCTGGGCAAATATTACCTTGAGGTGTTTATTGGACTGAGGAAAAGAGCGAGCAATATTTTAAAAAAGTTTGTTTGAAAGGGTAAAACATCTACAATATAAATCTTTTTTTAAAAACCCAATTGAATTCGTAATATTTGCAAGGCCCCTCCAGAGCATGATCACATATTGATCACTCATGCAGTACGAAGGAAGAAGGAATGGAACGGAGGGGAGATCTGTCTGCCTTTGACTTCATTGGCATTGCCCTGTCTTTCTCCTCTAAACTTTTTCCCATCACTATATTTTTATCCAGGATCTTCCCCTTTGGGGCCGTCCATAATTTACAGTGAAAAAAGGGAAGATATGCTCCGTATCATAAACATTAGTGTTCATTCCTCAAAAAATAAAGTAGAAGCTCATAACAATAATAATATTATTGTCAAATTACAACCACAGAAAGGGACTAGCTAGAAAATGTTAGGAAGTTTGAAAGGTAGTTTATGGATGCTCCTCTCCTTGAAGAGAGAAGGGCTCCGACTGCTGATACAAGGATACAAGGCATTAGGGGATTCACTAAATTACCCAAGCACTACGATCTCCTCACTACTCTTTCCATTATAAAATTCCAAATCCACACGCTTTCAATTGCTGACTGTGGATTGTGTGTGTAAAGCTTATTTAGAATTTAGAATAAATATCCTTGCTTATGTGCCTCCTTGAGCATCTTGCGTCAATGCTACGGCAGAGCCCAAGAGACACAATAATAGAACATACAAGTAGCGTGGGTGAAGAAGCATTGTGACGTAAGTCGACCAGCGTCTTTTTAGTGTCATTTTGACACCAGTTCCAGCAATCGACTGTTTATCTATGTTTTTAAAAGGTGTAAAAAACCCGTAAAACTAGCATTTACACTTTTCAAGAATTGAGTAAAAAGTGCCAGTTTCACCTTTTCAAAAATGTGTAAAGCTGCTTACAGTGAACAAACCGATTAAAAAAAATAGCATTTACACTTTTCAAAAACTGTAAACCTTCCACAGTTCTTGTCACTTAACAAAAAAGTGTAAAACTGTTATTTGGAATTTTCAAACGTAGTCAAAATGCATCTACACTTTTTGAAAATATTAAAAGTGCTATAGTTTCACTCTTTCAAAATGCGTCAAATTGCTATTGTCACTTTTCGTTACTAGTACAACTGCTATTTACACTTTTTGAAAATAATAAAAGTGCTATATTGTTTCACATTTAAAATTTTGTTGTTTTGCATGTTGGGACTTTTTTCAGAATGCCTCTTCACCCAAGATATGCCCTTCATTAAGTAGGTGTACCTATGGGCCTATGGGTACTTGGAAAGCAATAGTGCGCAACTCTATAGGAATTGCTACCATATGCATATATAGGCGGGTATAATGAGGGACTTATAGGGACTTAGAAGAATTGAATTTTGCACAGAATTGAGATGGAAATGAAGCGTAGATGTGAATTGTTGGGCCTGGCTGAGTGGAATGCTTGAGTTAATTCTGGAATCATAATCCTAATCGTAATCCTGTTTCCCTTCCTATTTATTCTGTCAGCTAATATCCGCTTTCCCCACGGCACCACTCAACTACACCAACCCACCACACATGCACAATAACTCTGTCCTTCTATGTGTGCGTGTAAATACCTACCAGAAGAGCCACAAACCAACAAAGAGAGATTTAAACCAGAGCAAAAGCATCTCTAATCGGATGTAGTTTCTCTCTTGAATTCCCACTACTGTATCCGTGGTGCAGTTTATAGATTTTGATTTGGAAAAAGGGGACGAAAAAAAAAAGAATTTGAATTTACTGTAGATCAGATTCAGAGTAGAAAATTGTAGGAAATTCTACAGCTATATAGCCCTATATAATAAAAAAAGGAAAAAAGGGTCAGAAATGGTGCTTACATTGTGTGTCTGCTGCGTGGCTGCCTGTTGTGATGGCTGGTGTTGGTTGGTGGTGTGGTCGCTGAGTCGGGGTCGCTTCCGCCGTTTGGTGGGAAGGGAGTGAGAGGAGTCAAGTGAGGGGGGACCGCCGTTCACTTCCGGCGTCTGTCCACTTCCGGGGAAGGTCAAAGGTGATGGAGGGATGCTATTGTTGTTGTTGTTGGATGGCGTATTTGTTGGGGAGAGGCTGTTGCTTCCACCGCCGCCGCTGCCACTGGGCTTGGATACGAGTCTCCTGAGCCAATCGGAGAAAAAGCCCGGTGGTGGATTCCCAATCTCACTCATGTACGAGGGCGTGGCTGCCAGAAGGCGGGTCAAGAAATCGGCGTGATGCTTCAATTCCCCGCCAGCCCCCCCAACACCACCCACCCCCAAATTCAAACCCCCCAAGCCCATCCCCAGCCCCAGCCCATTGCTAGCCCCGCCCCCACTCGTCCCACCCCCTCCACCCCCCGGATACCCCCCGCCACCGCCCCCAACCCCACCACCCCCACCACGCTCTCGGCTCTCGGAAGAACCATTCATACTTCGCATTATCCTCCTTTTCCCTATCTTTCCAGCTTATTCTATTGGGCTTCTGAAATTAAACAGAAAACAAAAATTATTATTATTAGGTATTAGGTATTTACATACTGTGGAGGGATCATATGACAGGTAATTTTGAATTAACCTTTTCGAAAAGGTAACATAACCAGTTTTTACATCGTTTTGAAAAGGATTTTTCTGGTTTTGAACTTTTTGAAAATGGTAATTTCTAGTTTTACATCTTTTTGAAAGTATGTTAATTTTTAACTAGCACCTTTTTAAAAGGGTTAGTTACTAGTTTTTCATGTTTTTGAAAATGTTAATTTCTTATTTGTTATTTTGACGTTTTTGAAAGTGCTATAGTTACTAGTTTTTAATGTTTTTGAAAACTGTAATTTCTAGTATTGACTATTTTGAAAAAGATGTTTTGTAGATTAAAAGCACTTTTTCGAAGCATGCTTTCCATGGTTTCCCATTTCTGAATAGGTTGAACCTAAGTGCTATACATATATAAAGCCTTCCCAGCTTCTATATACTTTAGGCAGGCTTGATTGGTTGTACTCACTCATACTCTAAAGGGGAGCTTTTATTTTGATGATAAAAAAACTGAGAGCATTAAATTTCAATTATGATTTATTAATGTGTATCTTGAGACTATTGTCATCCCATGTATATATATATACATATATATATATACAGAGTGATAGTGGCAGCAGTCTCATAAATTGGCCTTCTGTTCCCGCATCCCATCCCATATCAAATCAGCCCCATATTAGATATATGCATAGAGCAAATAGAAAGACGAAATTGAAAGTGACGTGTCGTTCCCCTAATGAATGAGCTACTTCCCCATTATTATTACTTACATACACATCAGAATCTTTATTCATAAATCAGCCAGCCAAAGGAGTTGCCCTAACGAGGCTACCATAGTATGCGTGTAATTATGTACCAATGCATATACACTTTTATAGTAGTTATATAGGCATAGCCATATATAGTGCATTTTAAGTTAGAAAAATATAAAGGGAAAGAAATGGATGACTTGGAATGAGCACTAAAGCTCAAACTTTAAGAACAGAGTGTAATCTACGATTACAAAATAGGTGGATATAGGCACTTGCGCTCTATCATGTGTCCTATTCTATTATTATTACAAAGTAGGCGTCAATTGCTTGGGCCATAGGCGTAGTAAGGTGGCGGCTGTACATTCGTTGGATACAAAGAGAACCGGAAACACTTCTTAACTTTTGTCGAATATAGTAATGGTGTGTTTTTGAAAAACATTAAAAAATTTGAACAGGGCGCATCTTTATGATAAAACTGGTAATTTTGAAAAATGATTTTTAAGAAATCAGAAATGTTGAAAAACCAATTCAAAAATAGCTATACTGTTCTTGTAGAAAAATAAAACTATTTTTTGCAAGAAATTGTGGAGACATTTTGAAAAAAAGACATTCATTTTTTCGAATTTTGCCATTTTCAAAGGTCATTGCCCATTGTGAAAGAAATTATTAGTAATTTTGAAAGACCCATTTTAAAAGTGTCGCTGAATGTGAAAAGATCTTTTCTATGAAACAAAATGGTATAATTTTGGAAGCACAGAGCATTATAACGTAATAATATTGGTCATTTTAAATCTCTTTCTGTATTTTTGTGTGCTACATCAATTTTTTGAGTAATAATTGAATAAATTCTTTTAATATATTATAGAAAGCTGTCTACTCCATGAGCAGCTCTTTAAAATTACCAAAAATGCATAATTTAAAAAAGAGAGTTTTAAATTCAAGGGCATCGCCACTATTTAAATTGTTAATCAGCAGAGCAGATGGTGATGATTGTTAGGAAGTTTAAGCATGGAGTTCCCTGCAGTAGAAACATACAAGTATAGACGCTGCTCATTAAAGTTGTCTAGAAGGGAGCAGCAGAAGGCTTTGAAATTTTAAAGAAGCTACTAAATCTACGCCCTTGCCTTTCATTCCCTTAACATAATTATTGTACCTATGTACATGTATGTATGTACATTGCATTGCATGGGTGCATGGCATGGCAGTCTCTTTGGCGGAGATAAATATCCGTGAACATGTGGAAGGAAGGCGAGGAAATACGATGACGATGATGATGATAGCGATGTAACGATAGGGACACGAAAGCACTATTTCCCACACAAGAAAATAAAAACCCAGATTTTTTTTTTTAAATGAAAATATAATATGCACCAAAAAGGCAAGGCTCTGCTCCTTTCTTTTTCTCTCGTCTATTTATTCCTTGTATATAATTATTACATGAGTATAGCACTGGGCCCCGGCCCGCTGCTATAGCTTCTGTGTCTAATCGTAAGTCTTATTGGGTGGAACTTTCTCTCTGGTGGCTGGAAGGAGTGCGAGTGTGATTTCACTTTTCCTCACAATGAAAAATCACCGTATAAATTCCCATTTTTAGACGTGCTCCAGGCACACACACACACACTCACACTGTACTACCTATAGTTATACTGTTATACTGAGGTTGTATCTATACCTATATATATCTTCTTCTCTTTCTCTCTCCCTGGTCCTCCACGTCGTCATCGCATCGTCAGATAAAAAAATGTAAAAGCTAGAGCTTGAGAGAGAGAGAGAGAGAGAGAGAGCTTGGCACGGGCTTCGGCTTTCGACTGGCTTGGGGAGAAAGGATACACAGTATAGAGTGAAAACTATACTCGGTATTATTATAAAGATATACCTATAGACAAGATATACCTATACATGTATATACCAGCTTTGTATGACTTTGTAAAAAAAAATCTAAAATCTCACTTGTGGGGATTAAATAACAGACAATAAAGATGAGCAACCGGAACCGTGGAAAAGGAAAGGATCTGTGAGTGAGGGACTTTCTAGAGGGAAGAGTAAAGCTAAAGCAAAATGATGATAACAGAAAGCACACAGCTATGCACGTTCCACTTCCCATTACATTTCATTCTACAATGTTCCTACGAACTGCACATCTGCATGTAAATTAGGGACCTTCCAGATATTATACACACGGGCTAATTTGGAGTAGGAAGGATGATTAAAAGTTCCAAGCTGCGTCCTTAGTCCTTGGACATTGCGCATTTTTAAAGAATGTGAAATATATGTCTAGTAGCTGTGCTTGTTTAAATGCGTAAATAGTGATTAATGCGCTTTTTTAAAAAGAGGGAAGCACGTGCTAATTGCTATTTTTAAATGCCAAAATCATGGTTATATCCTTTTTTCAAAAGACGCATAAGGGAAAAATATAATTGTTTTTTAAACACCTAAGGCATTTTAAATGCTTTCTTTAAATAGTGGAAAAGGTAATTAATGTGCTTTTTAAAAGGTGCAGAATGTGACAAAATGGCCTTTCAAAAGGTGCAAAATGTGATAAAAGAGCCTTTCAAAAGGTGCACAATGTGATAAAGCGGCCTTCCAAAAGGTGCAAAATGTGACAAATACGGTTTTCAAAAAGGGGAAAATATGATAATTGCCCTTTTCAAAAGGTGCCAAAGTGTGCTAAATTCCCTTTTCAAACGCGATTTTGTTTTGGTTGAAATATGATAAATTCACTTTTAAAAAGGAGCAAAATACGGTAAATAAACTTTTTAAAGTCGCAATATATTTGCTATACAACACTAGCCTATGTATTAATTGATTGTTGAAAGGTCATACGAAAGCAAATTTTGAAAATCTCAACCATGCCGTGCACGTTTAAATAAATTGTTTATGGGTAGCCCATCTATGGAATGTTTTTAATCAATGACACGCTTTTTTGCTCTTAAACCCCGTACTATTGTATGTTCTATATTCGTCTATTCAGTCAGTTTCTCTGTCTTAATATATGAATAGCTCCTAAAGCTGAGATTTATAATCTTGAAAGCAATGTGTATACATTTGTATAAAATGTGGAGAGAAAGAGGGTTTTTAGTTTTCACTTTTCTGTCTGTCTAATGCATATTGCACGGATGCATAATGCAAACTAAAAATCCTCCAGCTTCCCACCAGCATCACCATCCTGACATTATCGTAATTTCCATGCGCTTACATTTTTACAGAGACACACACTTGTCCCTTTTTATACCGGAATAAAGCCAAATAAAAAAAATGTGGAAAATAATATGGTGAAGGTACTGTTTTGCATCTCTGATAGAGACAGCATTAGTAGTAGATGCTCTAAGGATTTAAACTACAAAATTCAAACGGGAATTCTATTTACTTTTCAAGCGTCCCTGTCGCTCCTTCTCATTTTCTCCATTACTTTTACTTTCTATTTATTAGTATGTCCCGTGCTATGCCTTTCCTTCGGAATCGTATTTACTTCCTATAGCATTAACAATTTCTTTGCTTTCTTTTCCTTTCTTTCAATCCAAGGTCCCTTAACTGCTGTGCATTATTATTAACGGATTTTCTAGTAGTATAGCAATGCTTCTATATAGTCTTTAGGTATATCTATAGCAGCAAAGATATATAGCCGCGCTTTCACTTTGTCAGTGTCTACACTATTGCATTGTAGTTTTGTACCTTGTACATGCTCTTTTTTCCCATTCCTTTCATTACTATCATTATTTCTATTCTTGACTGCTATGCAAAGTATCTACAAGGAAAAGTTCTACAAGTACTGTAGCGTGTCACTTATAGCTTTCACTTTTGACTTCTCGGGTAACTTTGTAATTTATTTTAATATGTAATGCTAAATATTTAGTTGGCCGATTTCTTTAAAAACATTGATTTGTTGAAAACAAGTTTGAAATCTGAAAGCAAAATTAAGTTCTGGAAGGAAAATGATTGCATAGGGTAATTTTGTTTAAAACCCGTGGCTTTACAATCTCCCTAATCTTTAAAATAAATGAGTAAATCCCATCAATTTTCAAAATAAAAAGCTAATATTAAAATTAAATTAAAATCTGTAAAAATGAATAAAACAAATTAGGGACACAGGAAATGAAAATAAGGATAATGAAGCTGAAGAAAGTTTGCAGCTGTTGAATAATGTTACCTTCTAAAAACGGGAAAGAGTGAAAGCCCCTGTGATTTAAAGGAAGAGAGAGATATAAAGATGAAGATGAAGTAAAAGATTAGACTAACAATAGAGAAAAAAAGGAACGGAAGGAGTTGGTAGAGAAAGCATGAAATATGAAGTAAAAGTAAAATTGTAAAATGTGGGAGTCGTAATTATTGCATAATTTACGTGAAGCTGCTTTCTCCATGTACAATACATATACTAAAAACTACTTTATGTTTATAGCTATAACAATATACTACTGTATATCACTTCAACGATCTATGTATATCCGTCCACTCCACATTTTTATAGACTTCCTACTTTCACCAAAGGTACAAGTACAAGTTAAATTAGAATATAAAGCTTGTATTATTATGTGGATCTGTAAATGTATGTGGGGAAAGGGTAAATTTTGGGTTCTATATAGTCGTAGTTGTATGTATATATAGTGATATAGGTATAGACATAGACAAAGTTATATAAAGAAGTACCCACGTACGTATAGACAGTAGATTGTACAAGCCTTTTAGTTCTTTCTTCCTTTCATTTCATTTGAATTCATTTCGTTTCGTAGCACCAATGACAAGCACTTCTTTTTTCTCGCCTATTTTTTTGTTTCTTGTGAACGTAGATGTGTGAATAGTGAATGTGTGCTTTCTCTCGCTCTCGTTCTCTCGTCGTTTCCCCATCATCTCCATTATTGTAATATTAACGTGACTTCTTCCACTTTTATTCTGATTTCCTATTCAACTAAACTCTCCTGTCTCTCCTGCTATGCTACGGAAGGTATATATCCGATGAAAGAAGTATATATAGCAGATATATTTATATACATAGCAAAACCTTCTTCAATGTATCTGAGGGGACTTTCACCCATGATATTTCATATAAACGGACACGTTGGGGCTTTTCACCATTTTCAAAAGTGCATTCATTACGTTTTGGACTTTCTCAGTAAAACATGCCTCACTTTATTCGTTTTTAGAAAACGTAAATACACAGCGTGTTTTGCACTTTTTTGGAAAAGAAATTACTTTTTGCCCTTTTATTCAGATGTACTTTACCAAAAACCATTCAATACTGACATTCTCTTTTGACTCTTTTCTAAACAGCGTTTTTGCACTTTCGTAAAACAGCATTTGCTACTTTTACAGTGTCTAGAAAGATACATACATATTACTTTGTGCACTTTACAATAACTCAATTACGTTTTGCACACTTTAGAAAGGTATTTTCCCGTTTTACACTCCCCTCAAACGTGTACATTGCTTTTATACACTATTTGGGATTTCCACAACATTAAATACAGTGTTTAAGCTTCTTTAAAACCATTGAGTAAACTATATTTTGTCGTTTTTAAAAACCTGGAGAAAGTTAGTTCATAGCTTGTAACATATTGACAGCCCCCTATAGCAATCCCTAGCGTGTATGCTAGCGTGGAAATTTTGTACATTTTTTAACATGAAGTAAAAAGTGACAAAGGAATGAAATAAAGGGAAGGAAAGGTCCCAGTGGGGACATTTACAGTACAGTAGTCGACTACAGAAATAACCACGTATGTACACAGATGCTATATATAACCTCCCGTATTATACTCATGTGAATGAATATTTTTGTATTCATAAATCCAAATCCAGTAGCCTGCTAACATGTTTTACAAACGCGAGCTATAAAGGACATTTGGTAGTTAGGTAGACCTGCAAAATTATAAAAGTGAGTTCTATAGTACAGATATATTATATACCTATATATGCAAAAACTTTTAGCTATAGGCTATGACGGATAGGGTATATAATTACAGCTGCTCTATTCCTGTGAGTAATAAGGTGGGCAGGGGGAGTGGGATACGTATTTGTATAATTTGGAGTGAGATTGAGAGTGAGTGGAGCGTATGCTGTAAATTTCAATTAAAAATTTTTCCACGGGATGCCGCCTAATGAACCAGCTGCTATTACACCCCAACCTCAATGAAAGAACAGGAAACACGCTATCTCTCCCCACTCCCACAGTTCTACCAAAAAAGATGTGTCCATAAAGTAAGTTTGGTCACTGAAATGATTCTCAACACCCTTTCAACCTGAGCCTGAGCTTTCACTTTTTTCTTCGTGGTACGGGCTGAAAAGTAAGTTATGGGAGCCCCCAAACCAAAAAGCAGAGTGAAGCAAAGCACATCTACGGAGAGAGAGAGAGCACATAAAGAAAGGAGAGGAAAAGCATCTCAATCAAAGTAACTACTTACCACCCAACCATTCCTTTCAGTCCACTCGTAAATTCATTTCAGCCCCTCGCCCATCTTCCTAACTACAACTAAAAACGAACGTCTACACCTTAGGAACTATAGTCACTATGTTGTGAATGAAGAAGCAAAAAAACGATTGTTTTTATCTAATTTAATAATAGTTTAACATTCCATGAGGTAAGGTGCATGGAAAGGTGCAACGAAGAGTTTCAAAATCTAGTCCTTGTCGGGTTTTTGAGGTTGAAAAGGTGTCTGTGCACGATTTTGAAGAAGGCCA
The DNA here is from genome assembly GCA_034695205.1 of Dicyrtoma fusca. Lineage (NCBI taxonomy): Eukaryota > Metazoa > Arthropoda > Collembola > Symphypleona > Dicyrtomidae > Dicyrtoma > Dicyrtoma fusca. The sequence goes on from JAQFZC010000510.1 coordinate 48,159, forward strand.
GTATACACTATTTACATGTTTTTGAAAAGATGCAAAATGTTCTATTTACATGTTTTTGAAAAGATGCAAAATGTTCTATTTACATGTTTTTGAAAAGATGCAAAATGTTCTATTTACA
>JAQFZC010000511.1:0-48259 GCA_034695205.1 Dicyrtoma fusca
ACCCATGCTCACAAAATAATAGGAAAAAATCTTTTTTGCACTCCTCTTTCAATGCCTCCATAATAAGATGTACATAGTGTAAAGAAAATGTAACTTTGCAGGACAAGCATGAATTATTAATTATTATACAAATTATTACGGTTATTATACCACAATTTGACAGGGAAACGGACGCAAAGGTAGTTCACGCATAGTCAATTACTTCGTGAATTTAGACATTCCTTTTCTTCGAGGGTGTTGATTAGCTCATGTTTAAAAACGAAATTGCTTTAAAAAACTATAATAAATGTAGCAAAATTCTTTCTGGTAGCATTTGTGGTCACTGTGAAATAGAAAAGCTCTGAACTGTAGACAATAGCCCGTAGTACTAGTACGGCGATGCCATAAATAATCCCACTTGAAATATTCGAAATAATATTAGTTCGTAGATTATCTGTATGTATGTGTGCTGCATTTGGGTTGAACATGTAGCTTTTAACTTTTAAACTAGACATTTCGGTGCAGCAAGTAAATGCATAAGAAAGGACAGACGCCTACACAATTATATATGTATTAGTACGTAGATATGTAGGTACATATACATATGTAACCATGACAGAAATTGTACTAGTTATTGATACCGGAGATTAGATATTGGCGTCCGTAGTCCGTAAATATGCACTTGCTTTTGTATTTTATGTATATAGGCGAGTATATAGTATATATATATATATATATAGTGAGTGCATAGATGCACATATATAGACTGGCAGCTAGTTATTGCATTCCATCGAATGGTTAGCTACCGTAATTTAAATCGATTTGATAAAAACTGCATACCTACTTTTAATACGTATAAGCAGTTTCCAAAATTGTCAATTTATTTAGCGAGTTAGAGTAGCTCCTTCAAGCCCTTCAAATTATGGCCATCTTATCAACACTTGTCAGTTCTTGTGATTTTCGTTCCAATGATTCCCAAGAAGTTCCTCTCACAATGACGCAGTACTGTTTTAAATGCTGCCAAAAAACAGTCATCCGTGTGCAGATAGCACTTTTGTGGGTTTTTCTGGGTTTGTCGGGTTTCTAAACAAAATCTTGCCTCAAAATCAGCCCCAAAATAGAACTTTTGTTAGTAATCATTTGGCATGCATTTTACACACCTGCATTCTTGTATGACGCAGACAGTCAGTTGATATATACGTTTTCTAAAATCATATTCATAGGAATAAATACGTCTGCTACTCGAATTTAGCAATACCGATTGAACCGGGAGCTAAACTCTACGTAGCTTTAAAATCTGACGTCATCTCTTAAGCTAAAAAATAATTGATTATGATAAGAATATATTTTACAAATTAAAATTTAGTACCAAAAAAAGAGTTTTAAGACCACTATACTAGTCCAAAACATATTGGAAAGAGAACAAAACGTATGTCACTGTCATCGGGACTAATCAGTGGTAAACATTTTGAGGGTTATACTTGATAAATTCAGAAATATGCGATAGAGGGAATGATATCTTATCAATTGATAAGATGATAAAAAGGCTTTGGCAGTGTAGAAATAAACTCATCACTAAATGGAAAAAATAAAGGTTGAACTACGTATGTTTAGATACGGGCCCTCATAATGCTGGAAAAATGAATGATGGCGTCATTGTTCTAGTGCTAGTGAGCAGTGAGCACCTTGCAGTGTCTGTAATTACTCGGACGGAATTAAATCCTTTAGCGATCTTATCGCAGTAATTAATCCGTCCATTATTTATCGATATCAGAATGTTAACATCGTCAGTCAAATAACGTTCCTTGCTCATGTGGGCTGATATCTGTAGAGTTGTACTAATCATTCCATAATTCTTTGGGCGTTCAAAATATAAAATATTTCCATTTCACAGGATCAAAAATGGACGATAAGTTCAAAATTATCCTAGGTTGCGTTTATTTGTGTTTGGCGGTGTTTCTGGCTACCACCTCGAGTGAAACCACGGATGGGAAACTTGAGGAAACTAATATCCTATTTAAAATTCAACATCCAACGAATGATGTTCTCAAAATTGCACGTAAGTTTCTTCAATATGATTTACTGGTAGTTATTTGTATTATTACTAGCTAAACCTGATTAACTACGTACCTATTTTGAATTCATGAAAGCAGGCGTTTGTACGTATGCATGTTCTTTTTAAAGTCAAATGTTATGCGTTGTATGTTTGTGTAATTATTTTAGCATTAGCTTATTATTATTGGGTAGATTATTTTGGTTTAGTAGGTAAGGTTGATGAGTAGAACTGATTTGAAAGATGTGAGAATCGTTCCTAAAGAATGTATTGTTTTAAAATTACCAGGCGCGGACGACGGTTCGGTGACGTCGATTGACATGACGACCGAGGCTGGTGACACAGGATCTTCCGCAGACGTCAATTCCAGTACTACGAGTGACCAATGTGACAGTGCTCAAGGCTGTTGTTACCAATATACTTGGCCAGGTCCAACTCAAGACACTGGCACCTTCAACTTTTCCTGCGAAAAGTATAAAAAACAAAAAGACAGTGGTCCATGCAAAAATCCTGTTGTCTTTACACGTACGTAAGCGAAAACTTTCAATTAGTTACTGACAATTAGAAGTTTCATTTTAATGTACTACTCAAATATGGCTTCTAAAGTGTTTTCAGTTATCATGCACATTATAAAAAGGGTGTAGACCTTCTTTCCATTCAAATGATGCAGAATTAATTTTGATTTTGATTTAATGCTCGAAGCGTGCTAATTAAAACTTAAATATTCCCATAGTTGGTGACCCTACCAAGAAATCCACTGGATTGAGGCCAAATTTGACAAAGCTTGTGGAGTATTGTGAGGAAAAAAGCTGCAAGGTTTACTGCGCCAAGACGAGGAGTTGTGTAAAGTATTCGTACTTCCAAAACGACGGAGGTGAGTCAAAATTTCTTGGTTTTGCTGAAAATTCTGAACTAAATATGCATTTACAGTCAACAGTATGAGCTGATTATTAGCAAAATACTAAATAATAAGCAGCGTATTAATTCAAAATTATGTCTTCACTTTTTAACATGCAGATAAGAAGATTTTATTTAACGAAACAAAGTTTTGTGGGGGTGTGACCAGCGGTAATTCCGGCGCTGGTATTAAGAGTGGATGCTTTGTAGAGAAATTGGATGGATACACGAGGGAAGTTTGTGTTTGTCGAGGAAATAGATGCAACTCATCCCCAACGTTGACTATCACCAGCTCAATGAGCTTAGTAGCTCTAATTTTCCTGTGGGGTTTCAGACGACTTTTTACAAATCATATGTGATTACGACTTTAAATATTCTAATACTTCCTTGAATTTTGTTTCGCTGATTTTGATATTGAGCCCTATTTTTTGCCATATCCTGACCTGACCCAGATATACATACTATGAATGTGCTATATTTTAACTTATTTTACGGAAACATGCGTATTTTCTTGTGTACAGTCGTGACTTTTACTTTTATGAAATTATTAGCTGGTGCTAAATTAAGAGGATCAAATAGTTTTGTATGCAATGTAAACGGTGTAAAAGCTCTAGAAAGATTAAACATTGTTTGAGTTTTATCACTGACGATTAGTTTAGCTTCTTATTGTTTACAAAAAACCATCTTACTACATACCTTTATAATCCATGTACAGTTGTAAAATACATATGTATATTGTACCCATTTAAATCCAGTTTTTTTAAGGAAGGCAAAGTGCAGTTTTAATTCAAGCTAATTGTATTTGTAAGACAAAGAGGAGACACGGATAGTAAATTAAGATGCATTATGAATGGGACGGGAATTAATTGAAGACGCAAAAAAAGAGCCCAGCCTACGTTCAACTGTATGTTGTGTGGTAATAGCAAGATTTGCCTGTAATAGGTGTCTCATCTACAGCTTCTTCCTCATTGCCATTTGTAGTGCAGTAATGCAAGGTTAATATTTGTATTGTTAGTGGTCAAAGATAGAAATCACGTTTACATTCTTGTCTTTAATTGGAGGTTAGCGGAATGGAGTCGAGTGTACAATTTCATATTATCTTTGATCAAACTCTACAACAATGATACAATATCCTGTATAGTTTTACCAGTAGTCGATCCCTTCATGCGGAAGTCCTTTCCATTTCAGTTGAAATAGGTATGTAGCTGTCGATTAAAAGTTAAAAGTCCACCATAATACAGGATGGAAGGGTGCGATTGGATTACCTTTAGATTTAGAGGAATTATGTAAGCAGCTAGCTTAACAATTCTGCCCTGCTCCCATGGTTTCAATGAATGCTCTAATTCATAATTCGTAATTTTTTTTAAAACGTGGCATGAAGTGTGAATGTCAGACCTGACCACCTGACTATCAAGTAGTGGAAGTTGCAGTGGAAGTGCAGTCAATGGACATGCTGAGTTGATCTTGCGTGTACTTGAGAAATCGAGAATGAAAAGCCATTGGAATTTATTCGACTGCGTCCTGCAGTGAACTGCATAATACACCCCAAGTGACCATTGGTCAGCATGATCTCTTTTATGCCCTGGCATTCAAGTTCTCACTCGGAATCTGACTTTGAAGTAGGCACTTGTGCATTCAATGAGCTTTTGAACTTCCGCTTTTTATTATTTTTTTTAAACAAAACGATGTACATAACTATCTACCATTCAAACTAGAGAGTAAAACTTTTAGTTTTTTCCTGATTAAATAATTTTAATGATCCTGAAAATCCTATTTTATAATTTATTGAATTCAAAAGGTACTTATATACAAACTTTTAGAAGGAGTACTCAGAAATACATTGGTATCTGTAGAGAAACTGGATAAAGTTGGAAAATACTGTGTGGATGATGCGATGGTATGTGAAATAATTATTACACCCGCCGGTTAAGAAGCAACATGGTACAAGCGATTTTCTCTGCCTGTAAGGATTCCATCCTCCTTACTGTGTTAGCCATGACTTTTCCTTGTGTGATCAATATACGTGTAGATATAGTTTAGTATTGGAAGTTCATAGTTCATATGTAGATTGAATCTGGTCGTAGTTTTGCCTGTAGCGTCCTGGTTCATTTCCTTCTCACTGTATCTGACGAGACACACACACACACACACATACACGCACAAGTTTGTTGGAAGGAGTTAACTGATTCTTTGGTGAAGTTTCACTATTATAACCCATGTACAGGGTTCCGCATAATCGGTGCGGTTACCCGGTAGTTCAAGAAAGTAGAATTATGTACACTACCCATACCCACAACCAGTGAAGAGTTTGCTGAAAGAAAATTTAATTTAGGAACCAACACTACTTAATGCCAACATACATACGTAGGTACATACAAACATAAATTATATAGGTACCTAGGTTTCAATTATGACTAATTTATTATTTTTTACTTTATTACGATTTCCCTGCCATCCAGTCGACAGCGATAGCCCTGAAGATGAGAACGGGTTCTTCCCGAAAGCTATGAATGCGCTAAAACTGCTTTAGTTTGAACTACGGAGGTTATACGGGACCCTGTAGTTCCAGTGTAAGATAGCTACTTAATAAATCTGGGTTGAACAAGAGTTATTTTCCTTTGATTCTGAGACGGTGGCTACAAGGAAGCCATCCATTTGATGTGTTGTGTGACAGAGAGAGAGAGAGAGAGAGAGAGAGAGAGAGAGAGAGAGAGAGTGACGAACGTGAAAATTCTTAGTAGTGGGATTCCCTTCGGAATCTGCTCATTGAAATTAATTTAATCTCCTCTTATGTATCAATGAAGTCTACGCGAAGCTAGAATTATGAATAAATAGGAATTCTTGAGCGAAACTTATCCCATTCATTGTAGCTTGGCAACAGCATTTGTTATAACTTGTATTACATATATATGCCCCTACCATCCAGCTTGAATTTCAAAATTTCAATGCCGCACCAGTTTCAGTATAGTGGTACCGTAAGAAGTAAGAAGTAAGAGCACGTCTGTACTTATGTTACAGTTATATAACAGTCTGTGGCACCTAGTATCTCTTTTAGAGTGGTATGCTATAGGGGTCTGTGTCTGTAGCCCAGCATCTCCGCGGAGGAAGAAGGTGGCTACTGGTTTAGGAGTAGAAGAGCCCAGCTAATAAAGTAAACGGTTGAGTAGCAGTAGAACATCAAGGAAATTGCTTCTTCTCGTCTAGTCTCGAGATAAATTTGGATTTCCCTAAAGTTTTCCTAAGACATCCCAGCCCAGCCTCGCTCGCTCATCGTCCTTTCACTCAGTCCTTTCGTGGAGGGGAAGGAGGGGAAAAGAGTGTGTAGACCACAGAAGCAAACAATGTCCACTTTAATATTGTCAACTTCAAAGGCAGGAGCAACGAGGAGAAGAATATTTTACAGCCTCCCTTGTTTGTTTGAAGCAAATTTGAAATGCCCTTACGCGCATCCCATCCCTCGTCCCACAAAATGAAATCTCCTTCCGAGCCGATGTGACTCTTACATAAATCTAAAAAATATTTACAACTTCTTCTCTTATTGTCTCAACATAAACTCAATCCTCGTCGACGTCTCTCCAGTTCAACTCAATCTCCTCACAGTATTCAACCAAAGATCTCTCCGGTTCAACTTTTATTTTCTCCCGTCTCTCGCTTTCCCTCTCTCTCTCTGCCAAAGTTTTTTTCCCGTCGCTTGTTCTTGGTTTTTTTCCCACTGTATTTACAGTATTTACATTTGGGTCATGGGGTGGTCATGCGAGACTTGCCTTGTTTATGCAACACCAGATACACTCCTGCCACTAGCCCTAAGTCGTATAGGTACACACTCCAAGTCTCTCCAGAGTACAGGAGACTTTCTCCCATTTAGAATCAAATGTATCTATTTTCTATTGAATTGTAAACTCAAGATGCTGATCGATATCGTGTATGTGGTGTACGGAGCAAAAGGGAACTTCCTCCTACTGTTGTTACGGCAGACAGGGACGATTCGAATCTCGGCAAATTGACATGATTTTTACTTCTATTTAGGTGTACCTATACTCACCTGCATAAACAAACATGTAGTTATGTACATGCTATATCTATATGGAGCTAAAGGGACAGTTAAAGACAGACACGAAAACAAGTTTCCCAGCCACAAAAATATATTGTAAAACAGGAATTTCATTTTATTCACATTAGTATACATAGGTAATCTGTAGTTTGTAGTAAGTAACGCATTCATATTCTTTCTTTTCAAGTAAGATAACACAAGTAAGTCTGGATCACACCGTTCCCTCGTTCATCCATGTTAATAAAACATTTTTGTGTGTGTTTAACAGTTTAAAGTTAATATTGTTTTTTTCCCCTTCCTCTTTTAACAACGTAGTAACATTCATCACAATCATTGGTATTTGAAGTCAATTTATTACTGCTGATTCAAATGACCCGAATTATAATATGTAGATGTATATTTTTAATACAAGTTACAAATAATCGTAATAATAATAAATACTTTAGCATATAATTCATTGCGTAGTAATTACTTACTTAAGTGGTATCTAGTCATATTCAATTTAATAATTTAAGTTGTAATGTCTATATATATATATATACGTGGCTATATTTTATTTGTTATTAGTATTACAGGGTCAGTATGTATAGAAGACATTATAGTAGGTAGTAATGCATCCCTTAATTACACAGGTAGGTAGGTCGAATCAAATATGGGTTCTTGGAATAATAATGTGAATTTCGTAGTATTACAATTTAAATTTTTTAATTATTACTTAGAGCCTGTCGGTGTTATATGCAATAATTATGATTTTCTATGATAAAGTGAAACTTTGGGAAATAAGGGCTCAAAGCACGCAGTTAAGAACGGATAGGAAGGGCCCGGCACTCGCAATCAGTGTCTTCAATTAAATATGTAGTACCTACAGTCAACTTCAATAGTTATAAACGAAAGCGTTTAAATGCATTAACTGTAGTTAAACTCTTACCGATTTAATGGAAGAAATGGTGTGCCGGGTGTGTTTTCTCCATCATTTGTTTAGCTGCACGAGTTGAGCATTTATTTTCCAAGTTCCATCTTTTTTTCGCATACAACCGTATATTTTTCCATTGCAATTTTGTATAATACACACAATTTTGAATTGAATAATATGACAATGTCCAATATTTGAATTGTGGGCTCCTTCAATTTCAATAATTACATTTACGCTCCATGTACGTGTATATGCCTAGCATGTGTTGAATTTCTGTCTCGTATGATTTCGTGGATGGTTCCTGGATGTGGGATGCGATCGATCGCATCGTATACACGCTGATAGCATAGGAGCATCATCGGACTGAACGCATCCCAATCCTACATCCCAAAACCGCACTAGACCATACCACTTGAAACCCAACAAGAGTACATAACATAAATACATCCGCGTACAATCTTCCCACCCATCCCTATACCTATAGATACATAGTTTGTGGCTGGAGTATAAACACTTCTGAGAGCCCGTTCCAGACAAATACTCACTTTCATCCAACAAATCTATACTGAATCTGTCTGAAGTCGTGTTTGTTCGTGTTTCATCGTCAACGACGAAAAGAGTAACAGGATTTCCAACAAAATGTCAAAACAATTGTGTGTACACGGTACGACTGTATTATACGTACAATCCTCCATTCCTTAGAAGTCATCACACTGCACTCACGAATCAACGTTCGGCAATATTATCATTAGTATTATTACTACTATACCATTATTATTATTATTTTAATGTCAAATTCTTGTACAGGGAGTTGTGTGTGCAATACTGCACAAATTAATTAATTTCATTCTCATTCACTTTCACGGATTTTCTCTCTTTTCTTTACACGTTTAATTAATTACAGGCGGCAGGTCCGGAGTCAGTACTCAAGATGCTGTGATACTGTTCAAGCTAGTCTTTTGTGCATCATGAAGAGAAATTATATTCTAATTCTAAATACAGGAAGTACTTAATATATATTTCTGCTCTTTGAGAGTAAATACCGGATTGTGGACTAAATTTTGTTCGTATGAATGACAGATGAGCTTCACTTTGGCTACTTAGTCACTGTCGCCAGACCAGACTAACCAATCACAATTCAAATCTCTTCTGTTTCCAAATATGTCTCTCAGAGTCGACTTCGACTTGTCTCCCTCCCCTGTACCACATCATCATGGTGAAACGGATTTTGTCTGTAGAATACTTTCAAGTGTATGTATATATATACGTATAAATAATTGAATTACTTTATATTTTCTTTTACCTAGATTTAGTTACATACTTAACATAATTACAGAGTCATAGTCCTGGCATGTATGTACATATGTGTACTCAATACTTGTTATATACCAAAAAAAATAATGAAAACGATAAATTAGTCTCTGAACTAGTACACACTTGGAATCCTTTGTAGATTAGATTGTAGACTATGTTAGGATTTGATTATGACTCTAATAATAAATCTGAACTTCCTCTTGGTGTGTTTTCTGTATTGTTGTGTCTCTTGGATGTCGTATGAAAACCTTAAACATTAATCATTATGAAGTAATAAAGTAGATGTGTAAGTGTATTGTTTCTTTTTCTTTTGATACCTACTAAACATGTACTCTGTTTTTCTGCGGCCGCAGAAAGAGTTACGGCCACGATAATATATAACATAGATATACCTATATTATAGTGTATATGAGCTGTGACGAAATACCCTTTAGAAGATCCCATAAGAGTGGAGCCAAGTAATTTTTGTTTACTCGACCAAGTCCCCATTACAATCCCAATGCAATGTCCATACATATGTACATACCTAAGAGACTAGCATCATCAGCACTAGAACATGGTCAACATGAAAATAGTATGTTTGATGACACGCCTACTAAATTAATTGTATTTTCTATAATTATCTTCCTTTCAATTCTTCCAGTCAGGCAGTCCCACAACAATTTTTCAGCCGTTTTTTTTGTGTTAACCAAAGGAATTAAGTACTTCTTAATTAAATTATATTATGTATAGAAGATATATATATATATATCATTACAATGTATATTTTACACAATATTACATATCTATTTATTATTATGCACTAATGTTACTGAATACATATGAATTTGAATACTGCTCTGAAATCATTTTCTGAAAATACTAGTTTAATTACAACCTACTATTGGAACAGCCTACACGTGTGGAGCCGTACGTCGTTCCGTCGTGTAAATATATACTTAAAGCTACACATGTTCTGGTTTGTCGTACAGACACTCTCTCACTCTGTCTCTCTCTCTCTCTCTTTCTCTCGATGCAGTTCCGTTTAATCACTTGGCTTCCAAGAAAATTGTTGTCAACAACAACAACAAGGACGACAAAGACGCTGGATGGCTCACTGCACTGGTGACACAGCCAAGTTTTTGAAATGAAAATGGTTTTTACTAAAAAAGACAAATCGTGGGAGTAAGTAAAATAAGAACGCGGGGTGGCGCGGTCGTAAGTCCATATATGTAGTAATTAGTTCACATCTGCCTAGTAGTAGTAGGCAGATGGGGAATCTCATAAAAAGTAAAATGACCAATAGACAGCATTGAATAAGATAAATGCGACAGGGAAAATGACCCGGGAGTACTTGTCAATCACATTTACATCGCGGATTTTGGGTAGTGAATTTTTGAGAGCATTTGCCCCTTTCCGAAGCGTTTGCAAAACTTTTTGTGGTTGAGGCTGGAGCGGTTTCCCTCGTCGTCCTCGGGACCTTGGCGTCGTCGTTGAAGTGTATGCTGAGGAGAGATGGTGAGGTCGATGGATACGAAAACTCGGTGGGAATCGGGGCGAGTGACTCCCTAGACTTGGATCACTTCGAGAAGCAAAGTTACGCTGTCGGATCGATGGGATCGGTGACAGCTGAAGTTCCTGAAAAGTCACTCAACATCAATAAACTACTCTCTGACTCATATGTACGCATGCAGGAGCTCTACTTCATTGTTCTTCAGTCTTATCACCATTTCATCCTCAATCCTTCCCTTCCTCCTATTAGTTTCTCCCCGCCGCCCTTACCTACATACCTCAGTTCCCTAATTATACGGACACCCTGGCGGGGGGCTACTTTCCCTCGAACCACAAAATAAATCAAACTTTAGCCGAGCTCCAAGTAAGTGTACTCTGAACCTATACAAACTTACTTTAGGCTTAAAGGGGAGCAGAGCCTCTTTCTCAAAGGCTTTTATAGCAAGCAATCTAATTAACTGATGAGCACACACGCTGGTCAATGACTTTCTTTCAAATATGTGAACACCTAGTCAGCTATACCCATTGATTTATCCGGATGGAGCTGTAAACATACGGAGCTGGATGCACAAAAGAAATTCCTTTGAGAAAGAAAACCATTTAAATTAAAGGGCTCCGGCCGTCTATAAATAACACTGGGGGAAATCTCTGCATCCTGTGTGTGTGTGTGGTGCATCCTTTAGATAAATAGAGGCGGCTTCATGTACACATGGGGATGGTCAGGAGAAAACACGCTTTTAGAAATAATTTGTTCCGCATCCTTCCAGTCCCCGACTTTCATTCAGTTATTTACTACTCAACTCCGAGACCAGACACCCTTCCCAGTGTGGTGACGTGAGTGCGGAAGGAGCATGAATGAACCACAAACCATAATTATGGCAAACGTACCCACATGACGTCACACCTACTCTATTGACTTTCCCCGTCGGTCTCATTTTTTGTAGCTAGAGACCCGCATTCCTTATCTTTCCCAAGATTCCGAAGCTCAGGAGATCTACCTTCCAGGTGTCTGCTTAGCCACTGAAAAGCTAAATGCACTTCAGAAAAATTGCATAGCTAGACTAACGTGACGGATATATGTACATAGGTATGTCGGGTAGATTCTGAGTGCACATACATCTACAGAAATCGATTTGTAGTATTTGTAGAGCGGTCTACCTATGTACACCATGTACCTACCTATCTTCTGTTGCCAACATTATCGTATTCCATGAATATTTGAGTAGAGACTGCATTCTAAAATGTGGGTTGGCAAAGCCCTAAAATCTCGCACACTTTCACAAAGGAAAAACCACACTAACCTGCAACTCGATGATTTCCTCGTTGCCAAAGGATTGTTCCGATTGTCTTTTAGTTGGGGTGTTGAGATTGAGTGCTTTCTGCTTTACCTTCTTCTTTGCTCGAGCCCCCCAGTAAGTGTAATTGACGGCCGCATATTCCAAGAGGGCGGCGAACACAAATACGAAGCACATCACCAAATAAATATCTATTGCTTTCACATAGGAAATCCGTGGAAGAGCTGAGCGAACGCCTATTAACATACAATCAGAGAATATTTTAAGAAAGCTCCACTATTTTTGTTCCCCATTAGTCAACAACAAGCGTATATAGGAACCTTCATAGCTATCTCAGTAGATGAACCAAAAATAACACACGTTCAGAAGAGCCTGATCAAAAAGAATTATTTACCTGTAGAAATAGTTGTCATTGTAAGCACCGTCGTGATGCCTGAATAAAGTGACAGAAAAAAACGCAGCGTTATTAATATTTTGTTTCATATCTCCATTTATGCTGTGAAATGTGAAAAGTAAAGCAGAGACGAAAGGTATTGACTTGCAAACTAAGGAACATGAAAAATGGTTTTCATCAGTCTATCAAGTATGAATTCAGTAAAAGAAAAATCGTGCTAGTCATCTTCCCGTGAATAGTTTGAAGAGAGGAAAGTTTTCAAAAAGTTTCACGTACCCAGAGCAACTCTGGCACTCGTTGCCTCATGATTGATCCAGAAGGAAACCCAAGAAAGCATGACGATAAGAATTGACCTACACATAAAATCAGTCCTTGTTAAAATCCGCACAAGTACTTTTCCCAGAATATTATAAGGATCAAACTTTTCTTAATTACACCTCTTTATAAGTTTCTGACAAAGTCAATAACTGCGATCGTATGACATGTGTCATAAAATGAACGCGAGTCTTGACTATTTTACACACTATCGAGTAAGTTTCTTCATTTTCAGCGTATAAAATTCATAAAGACACGTAAATGTACAAACGGCATGCTATACATACATACATACTTCTACTGCAAATGACAATGAACAGTTCTGAGAACTATACTTACGGTAGGTACGTCTGGAAAATGAAGTATCCAATGTTACGCTGGAAATATAAAATATAATTGAGATTAAATTCCCTTTTAAAGCTATATACTTTTCTACTTATCGTTTGACGCACCTAATCAAAGCACGCAAACTTACTTAGCAACGTAACTTTGTCACAGAGGACTGGGACTGCATTAACTTTAAGTCGAGGGATAGAAATTGACGTGCTGGCATTAGGAAAGTTGAATCAAGTATGAGGAAAAAAAGTGTGAGGGTTCAAGTAGTGAATACATAATAGCGTAATAGGACGTACTTGAAGCTTGAAGGACAGTGATAGACGCTGGTAAACGCCAGTAGCCAACTTCTCCTTTCGATCATTTGTTTCATAACCAATAATCGTGAATTGCGGAAGCTCCGTATCCCGCACACCCGTCACCGGAGTATCCTTCCAGTACATCACTACGTCGCTAACTACAAATGGCCGCCGGAAAAAAAGAATTCCCACGTGAGTACAATCATTCTCTATGTATATTAGTCCCTGCAAGCATCGTTTGTTCATTCAAATAAAAGCTGAAAGAAAATTAGGTACCTGTATATCCGTAGCTTTCAATCTCAACTGTACAATTTTGACTATCTAATGGATAGTAATGAAGGTCCATCATACAAGCTAAAGTAGTTGTAAATCTCATTCCGTAAGTTACGCTTCCATCTCCGTAAAGTCGAACCATTTTGTTCTTCTCCGTCACATCGTGAAGAAAGCTAGAAAATCGTACACGCAAGAGAAAGGGAAATTTAGGAACAGCCTTTGGCACTAAAAACGCTCATTTATTCCGGTATACAAACATCTAGGGGAAAATTACCTTAGTTTATCGTTGGCAAAAAATGTATCTGGAATGTATACAAAAAAGAATAGAGAAACAGTTAAATATTACTAAGCAGCAATTAGTGGTTGGAGCTAAACTTGAAAGAAGATTCGAGACCCTCGAACTTCTTGAACAACATCAAAGTTTTGAGAAGGAAGGAGAGGAAAGTGATAAGGATGATCAAAGCCCAAGTCTCTTTACCTGGCACCCAAATTTTTTCAGCAAAATCACCGGAGAGCGTAAGAACTTCATCATCCGAACTGAACGCTAACCTGTCATCCTTCCAATATTGATTGAGGTACATTGTAATAGTGTAGTCCTATTGAGACAGAGAAGAAAAAAAAATCGAATTGAGTCCGTGACGCCATAGGGAAATCGCTGATCTTCACATTAACAAAATATGTCTACGCATGTACTGTGACTCTGCTGACTGGGTGGCAAGCTGTATCGGCAAACTTAGAAATACCACTTTCACTCAACCACATAATAGCATGACGAGCCTCGTGAAAGTGACCCACCATCCGGGAATTGACTAACTAGTAAGACAGCTCCTAAGCTTCCAATACGTACAATAGACACCTTGTGTGCGTAGTAATAAAGAAGGTTCTTCCTAAGACGTGGCTCTCCAGCATCATGAAAATTTTTTTTTTGATGAAAGATGAAACGTGTATTTTTCTAATTCTAGGTAGTTAGGAAATTGGGAATAATATTACATTTGAGTTTATAGGCGGAAATAACTATTGAAAATTCTTAAATTTAAAGCCGCAAGGGAATTTAGAATTGAAGCTATTAGGAAAAATGACATGCTATAATGTTATGACCGAAACGTGTATAAGTACGTACGTCTAAAATAAGATTTTTTCTAATCGTGTAAATTCCATTGAAGGACAGGCTCATCCAGCCTCTGTCGACTTTCCAGAGGGAACACTTCCAGAGCAGAGGCATTCATTGACTCGTGACCTTTTACTTGAAACGTATTAGTTTTACTGGTTGTCATTCCCATCATTCTTACTCCCTATGTCTCCCAGAGACGAACGCATGGGGAAGGGAAATGGAAACTTCATTCCATTTCCACACACAAAAAAACATTAATGAGATGTGATATACCTATGACCTCCAGGTCCAGGAAAGCTAGCTTTATACCCTATACACTGGAAACAGAAATGAGATACTGATAATGACTTTACGGCCTTTGCTTTTACGAACCAACGAACGAACGAACGAACGAACGAGTCAAGTGAAGCTTACTTCAGTAGCTCGAGGAAATCTAGTAGTCAACCGTACAGTCATTCTTCCCTTTTAGTACTTTTGTACCTACCTACCTTAGGTAGCTACCTACTTGTATACACAGCACAGCTGAACAATTATTCTTGTCTTTATATCAAAACCAGATTTCTTATCAATGCCATGGAATAAATTTAGTAAAATGATAGTTTTTCATCATTTCATCCAAAACTCTAATATCTAATGACAGACCGATTTTAGTTACAACAAAAATATGAACTTTCCCATTTTATACGAACAATCCGTATTTATTTTTTATTTCGGGGCTCGATTCGTATAATATTATTTCGATGATTAATGAATTTCCTTTCAATGAGTTCACATTTCCCAGCACAACAAGGAACCAGTCACAGTAGCCAATGAGATGTTTTTCCAGTAAGAGTTACTTCTAAATCTCAACCCAGAGTTCAAAGTAATTTATTATTTAGCTCATTGAAACAAAATCGGGGAGAAATGATACATAAGCATAAGCATAGACAATCTTCTTCCATATCTCCGAAGAATAGTTTTAGTGGAAGAGAGAGAGAGAGAATATACTTTTAATTTGCATGCCAAAAAACATGGCTGGTAAGCTTAAAACTATTGATTATCCAAAAATACACATCAATTATAAAAAGTGTAACGAATCGGAATAAAGACATGCATTTGCTATTAACTTGTGATTGATGCTTGAACAACACTTCTCTCTCTCCTTTTAACCCCATGCCTGGCCGTGCAAAGAGATACATGTATGTGTGACCAACGATCGATTTGGATCGGTTACAAAATGGCTTTTGAGATGAAAGTATGGGATTTTCCTATAAAGCGAGTATTGCTCCGAGTATATGTAGCCCTATGGATTTGATAGTCGACACGAGGAGCGACTTTTACCGGCCATTTCCAGATCTTAACCATGTAAATATGTGACATGGTCACAAAGGACCTTTATAGCGTAAAGAAGCCCGTAAAGATCCCAACAATTTGAGTATGGAGTATGTACAGTCACAAAACCAACGCTGCACTGATCCTTATCCTTTTTCATGCAATTTACCTTAAGCTTGACGTATCCTCAATTCCAACGACGCGGATTTACTATATAACCTAGTTTTCTTGCTGTTCACTGTCACTTTGATTTTCCACAGGTAGCAGTTACAACATATTTTGATGTACAGACCGAACCTGTGCACTAAATTGAATTACGAAGGCCCCATCCTATATGTATTTTGATTGTGAAAAAACACGAGGCTTTTCAGATAAACTGAAACTGTTTTTTGGTCCCAAGAAATTCTGAGGCATAGTAAAGGCCATAAATTACGATAAAATAATGCGACAACATATTTCTAGTCCCAGTCCAACACGATAATCCGGTAATCGGGAACAACCTTGCACATTATTGGGTTTTCGGGTCCTCATTTCGGTGGACTTCGCTGGAGGATGAAATACAATGCACAACGTGCAGTCCTGGTGACATTTCCATTCTCAAAGGACTTTCCCCGAAACAGCACATCCTGCAGGACACAGGGAGTGTGCAGTTCCTTTTTGCATTGTAAAATAGAATGGATTCTGTTTCCTGGAACTGGAGTGACCGTGTGGCACGTAAAATTAATTCAAAAACTGAAAGTTTATCATTGTTTACTGGCAACTGGTGTACCCATGCAACACCCAACGTATTATTATGATTAACACAGTAATAACATTTCGGTTTAGCTAGATCAAAAATTAGTGCTTAACTTTGCTTTCGCTAGAATCTGTCATTGCCAATGCAAAATTTTTTATTTATGTACATGCATTGCTTGAACTGAAATGGCTGTCCTGGCCAAAATCCTATGCTAAAAACCCCTTCTTAATTTACCTACTTCTGTCCTCATAGGAAATATCCTCGTAATTTTTTAATTGACCCACAACAGAAAATGTGCGCGCTTTAACAAGCGCTCTGGCTAAAGGAGTTAAATATTTCAAAAATCAAAATAAGTGGTTGGTTAATCAGAAGAGACCAAACCTTATATCTTACTTATGAGTTAAGTTTAACAACAAAATTTATCCCTAAAAGTGATGATACAAATCTTCAATTACTGTTTACTTGTGCTCTTTAGCACTGAGTACGCGAGCTAAGCGCGTGGTCTTAGCGCGTGATCCTAGCGCTTGAGTTTAAATTTATGAAGAAAATATATATTATATATATATTTAATAATATATATAATTGATATATATTATAACATTTACTATAAGAATTGAACGAGGCCTGTGGTTTGTAGCACGAAGGAGGCCACTAGCATTCAGATTAAGCAAGCTGCGCCGTATGCCCATGACCTGTATGAGGCCAGTGGGACGCAGAAGTGTTTTTTTAACTATGTAAATTGTTCTTGGACAAGCCAGCAACTAAAACTAGAATTTACTAGGATTAAGTCTCAATGAAGTGACCAGTAGCTAATATCATCCAAATAATTTTGTACTTTTAGGGAATTAGATTAGTTGACAGCTTCTGCCAATGCCATGTCATCTACAAATCGACCCATTAAAATATTACGTACCTACTCTACTTTGATATTTTTCTTTAGACTTAGTCAACATTTATTGTTTAGAAATGTGTAAAAAGAATGGGGGCTTATTTAGTGCTTTGAGTAATTCCATTAAAGATTTCATTGAACTCTGAGAGTTCATTTCCAATTCTAATATTACCCGGGTTTGCATTGGATGTATGTAGATGGAAAAAACTTGAGTATGGTGATCTACTCGGGTTTCTGCCCAGACCCGGGCTCCAAACTTTATGTCATGATGAACATCCAAGCAACTCCGCTGAAGCACTTAACACGGATCAACTTTACTTTCTGAACAGAATTCTCGATAGCGATGAGTTCCATTCATGAACATGCCCATGTCTACAGTACCTACAGGCTACAGCCCTACAGTTATACTATGTAGCAGTTTAACACTATTAGACCGTTAATTGTAATGAGATTGACAGAGTTACAAGCTACTTTTTAAACTTTGCTTTTAGAATAATGGGAAAGCCTGACAAAGCCGCGAAAAACCGGTTAAAATTAAACTCAAATGAAAAGCAACTCTATCTCCATCATCCATGGTGTGTCCCTGAACAGCTGACTATTCACTATATACTGTTTTGCTTTCAACACAAATATTGCTTCACATAATTGGTAAGCACGTGGCAAATATGTCAAAGCTCCGACTATTTTCCAGCGTGGCTCAAGGACATTGAGTATTGTAAGTTAAAAGCTATTGACCGTTTGCACGGACTCATTAGTGTCCGCCCTCTCTGCACGTGTAAAGTTAAATAGTGGAACTCCACCCGTAGTGGAAATCAGTATGATGTTGTACTTAATTTCCAATCCCGGGTTTAATTTCCAGTGCTCTGCTCTACTGTGAGGGAGCCTCCTAGTACATGAGCACCGCTGCGCTGTTATATGTAGTAACGTAAGAAATTCCTCGCCAGTCAGTCGCAGTCAAATTAATTACGAATTACTATGACATATCCTTGGAAATATTTAATGCCGGAGGCTAATAACTGCAATTAATATTTGTGTTCCGCATTTCCTATGAATATAGAGCATTGCTCCAAAGGACGGAGAATCTTGAGATGTGTGGGTTTAGGGGGGAGAGTGACGTGTTGGGTGGTGGAAGTGAAAATGGGATTTTCTTCAAGACAAGTAAAGTGTTCGTGATTTCGTGAAGCAAACGGTTTTGTTGGGACCATGTAGTCGCTCATCATTTGTAGTCTATTTCAAGTTGAAATTCAATTTAAGTATGAAGGGAAAAAAAAGATCGATCAGTCGCTTTTCTCAAGGCCTCTCGTCCTTTTTTTTCTTCTTCTTCTCCTTCTTCTTCTTTCCTCCTTTCTTTACACACTAGTATCTTATACGGCATTCAAGATCCAGACATTTACTTTTATCTACCTACACTCCTTTTCCTTGACTTGCTTCTTTTCCCCTTTACTTTCCTATTATACTTGAGCTTACGGCACTTGTGCGTGTACTCTTACAATTTAATAAATCTACATTGCACTAAAGCAAGTCTTATCTTCAGCACAAGGGAGTTTTTGGAGTGATGATGCAGTCATGAGAGTCGAGAGAGAGAGGTGTATTATATATGGTTGTGGGGATTTTCAACTCAATGCTCCGTGTGTGCTAGTGGTCTGAGGAGCCTCAAACCATATCTCTTGTCTACAAGTTCCCTTTTATCATCAGTGTGCAACCTGTGCGCAAAGAAATCTGTCCATTGCAAATGTTCCTGTGTTTGAGCTTTCAAAGCTTACACAAGGATTACTTTTACTATAGCATGCCAAATTATCTTATTATATACGAGAAGAAGGACAAAAACTTGAAAAGTGCATACACTTTCCCCCAACGCATATTTTCCTATCGGCAGAGAAAGTCTGGGTTATTTAGTTCAAGTATTTGCTACAAAGTTAGACTCAGTTCATACCATCCAGATTAAGACCAGTTGAAACTGGCAGAGTATAGACTCGATCCTGTTCATATGAGAAGCAACTTTAGCTTTGATCTCCCCCCCTCTCTATGTACATACATATATCGTGTACGAGTGAATTATATTAAGGATTCAGAAGAACTGTACAAGCTTGCCTTAATTTAATGTTGCGAATGTTACTCTAGCTTTTGATTTGACCCTAAGTAGACGTAGGCGTATTTTTTTCAACGTTACTTTTCCTTGAATCTAGCGAACAAGAAAATTCTAACATATTTTAGAAGCTTTCTTTGGATCCCACAGAGCCTTGCCACAACATTTCCGCTTTGAATGTTAAATAGTGCTCGTAGCTATATGTACATTTCTTGTACGGAGCTTGGCTTGTGAACAGATTCACTTTATTTTCTTTGGAATTTAGCCCTGCTCAGTAAATACTTAAGAAGACGAGCATCTTGACACGATTATTATTAGCGATAATGTGCTAAAGAGCTAAACAGTAAAGGAGTAGCTGCTTTGATTATCGTACATACAAACCCCTTACTAAGATTCTGTTTAAAATTACATAATGATTTGAGAAAAACTGGGGTGCAGGCCCTCAGCATTGAATCAATGGTCCAAAAATACGCTACCTCGGTACATACATTAACTTATTACCTCACTTTATTTTCTTCGTTCATTTGTGCAAATAGACTCGCACTGCGGGTTCTCATTTCCAGAAGCAAATCATTGAGAATTAATGTCAAGTCTGTTTGACCTATTTATCTCCCAATTAAGCAATAGACTTCAAAGACAATCTACTGCATAAAAAGTTTACCATTCTTTATAGTTAAGTACACTAGAAAGGGAGGAATATCTATCAATTTAACCTGATGATCTGTGTAGCCGTATGAACTGGAGTTCATGTTTGAAGATATTTGACTTTAACCACCCCTAAGTTTACAGGGAAATATTTGATTGGAATGTGACTGCTAGCGGAATCTCTGCATGAGAAAACTCGAGTCTCTTTCATCGGCTTTCAGGGAGTCTGGCTGACTAGTTCTGCCAAATCCTGTTGAACAATTTAATGATACATGTATGTAGGTACACTACATACATATTTTATATATGTCTATGACTGGAGCAGACTCCCACTGCACTGCACTGTCGACCCAAGTAGAAGGAGAGCTGCCAGAACCACAAATAATATTTGAAATTCTGTGGCCTTTGTTCATATTGCCAGAAAAGTTTATGAACAGAGAGGGAAAACATTGTGGATCAGTGGAGCTGATAAGGATTTTTTTCTCTCCACATGTTTTACAAAGACAGATATCCACCTAGGTAGGTAAGTTGTAGGGATGAGATATAGCTATATAGAAAATTCAAATAAGTACGTCTCTGCTCCACGTTTCCAATGGAAAAACGAAAGAGGAATTTCGTGCATCCATCCATGCTTGGTTGAGCTCCAAAGTATTATTAATTCTGCTACAGCTATAGAACTGAATCTATTATGACTGATACTCAACGGAAGTAGAGACTTTCTGTCTTCCCAAGTTTCTAGATTACCTAAAAAAAAAAATCTCCCACATACGTCTCCCTTCCTATCCACAATGTCCCGTTCGTATTGAACTCAGGGGTGAATACATATACATAGATGCATCCAGGGTCGATATGTGTGTCCACCATTAATATGTAAGGTACCTTCGTAAGCTCCTCTAGATGTAGCACGTTGCCACGTAGGCATTTTTATTAATACGAAAGATTTGCATCAGCAAGACAGAATAATTTAGGACTTTGTGACAAATCATGGCGCATAGAATTATGTGCCAAGCAAAAAGGTGTGAGGCCATATCTTGTATGTACATAAAGTATTTACACTAAAAAAATGGAATTTTGTATTAAAATATAGGTTTCATTAAGAAGTATGATAGGGCACTACAAAAACAAAATAATTAAAACACATATTATTATGTCATTTCTGTGCTCCTTTGTTGCAAAAAATAAGTACAAGATCCATTGCAAAATCTTTAAAACTATTCCTTTCGTTACTGAATATTACTTGGGACTGTGAATGGGCGCTTCATGTTAAAAACTGAGGAAAGCTGGAGAAACGGTAAAGCCATTTCAAGATTATTCATAACATGTTTTTTTCTTCGATCGATCATTTTTTCTCAAGTGACATCTTTTTCATAGCATGTCTCAGAGATGGCATATTCAAACTTGATATTCAAGTAATATCAAGTTATAGGTTAGATTACATCTAACATACGAAGAAAGGCCTGGACTAGTACAGGGAAGTTTATCACCGAGTTTTCTCCCGTATCCCGCACACAAAGAAAATAATCCGGAACAATTTGTCACCGTAATGGAGTACACTACTATAACCACAGGAGATATGCACGTGTCTGATTCATATGCTATGAAATTGTGAATTTTCGCTTATTATTAACGTTTTACGTAGTAAACTCTAAGGTATATAATATATGTGCATATGTATGTAGCCAGAGTTAATGTTGTACTTTAGTAGTTACTTTAAACTGTACTTACCATATTCACCTACATCAGTGCACGGGTGAGGAACATTTCCATCGCGTGGTCGTAGGTGTAAAATCAAAAAATAACCCAGGAAAAAATTAATTTGAGATTAGATTGAATGAGGAGTTACTTAAAGTTAAAAATGACAATTGCACGTTTAAATGTTAAAAAAAATTGCATCCAAAGATTGAAGAACACAAAAAGCTCAAAAATATAATCTTTGCATCACTATGAAACAACGGGTAGAAAAGGACACTTGCTTCTGAAATGCTGTCAAAGGAAGCAATGGTTAGATCCATCCCGACGTACAGAGGGTCACCTGTTTACAAAACAAAATCACAAAATCAAATTCAAACCTATCAGTCAGGTCAAATTAATCCTACAGAAGTAAATAACACAGTTTACACATAAGACATAGCCTAGAAATGATCTCTAAGTTTTTGCTAGTAGTTTTCAAAATCTTTGCAGTGTAAGCTGCGTATTGTACAATTGTAGTGGAAATTCGTAGGAAGTTAAATGCTCCAGCTGCTAATTTTATTCGCTAATTAGCGTATATTTCGGAGACATGTAATTAAGATGTAGGGAAAAAATAAATCCCGAGTGAAGTCTTGAGGGGAAACGGAGAGAATGCCCATTAGCATTTGAAAGTAGCCAAGTCATTGTCAAACATAGCGGAATTCTGTTCCAGTCCAAGTCCTCTATGCTGATGTTCTACGCTGCACATACACAACGCATGCAAATCGAGGCGTAATGCGTCTTTCAAATTTGCATCTGAATTAAGCATTTGTAATCCAAGGCATTGTTAGCCATGAAGATAAAGGGGCGAATAAGTTGACTGCTAAAGATTCACTTGGGGAGAGACCTGATCTGTCAACTAAATTACGTTATTTAGCTTTCAACAGGTTACTAGGGATTCCCTCCAAGTTGCTTTTAGAGACTTTACACAATGCTAAATACTACTTTTGGAGGAATACAGTCAACTTGGTGACTTCATTGGCTTAGACTGTAACCTCTATAAATCCTGATTTATTACACCTCATTTTGCGGTCGCTATTCACCGAATAACTTACTTTTTAGGATACGCAAATATATTAATGTTAGTCGACTGACTTACTAGTTAGATGGTAAACATCTATTTACTTTTGCTACTTTCTTTAAAATCTGGAAAATTGGCTTAAATCCGTCCAATAAATTAGAAAGCTAACAAGTTGTATTTGAACTCGTTGCAAATTCCAAGCAAATGGAAGCATTAAGTTTCTTCAACTGATAGTACAAATGCAATAAAACCTGGTAAAGGCTTGTAAAGTAGAATATATTGTATACATACAAAACTAGTGTACGCACCGCAGTTTCAAAGGCATGATAGTCCCTGTAGAGACTCAAGCTCATTAATTGAATCGTAGTGAAAAAATGTCAATGCGTGCGTCAGAAAGTGTTTATGAAAATCGGAAAATTTCCCCGAAGGCATCTTAAACGTGTACGTCGTTCAAAGTAATTTGTACGCTCAAATAAATACGTCATCGTTGGTACGAAGACTGGAGGTTTAAAAACTTTCTATTTGGAGTTTCCCGATGCAATATTATTGGATCATATACACTTAGCTTTGCATTTAAAATCACGTACTGCTCCATCTCCTTAGACACACGCATTCACCCTTTCTTAGAAGGCAGCTATAAATTTTCACTGGAAATGGTTCGAAGAAAAGACTATTAGTTCACTTTTACACTTCTGCTTTCCAGGGAAGCTGTAAGCTCTCTCTCCCTCTCTCTCGTTCTCTCGTTCCTCTCACACCGTATTAGACAGCATTCAGCGTTGTTTTTATTTATTCAAATCCAGAGTGACATGTGCCAAGGAAACTTCGTGAAAATTTAAGATAATGATGAGGATCCAAATATTGATGCGAAGCTACAGCTCTGTGTATATGTATACATATATAGACAACTGTACGTTCTACACATCTTCGCTTAAGAAGCAATGAAAAGAAGCACGATTTAGATTACATCCAATTTTGGCTAAAAGCAAAAGGATTGCCCAAAATAGGATGTTCATTATTTTGCTTCTTAAGTGATGATATAAGTAATAAGAAAGCTCTCGACTCGTTTACCACATGCGTTTGGTAGTGTAAGCCTTACTGAATTCTTTAAATTAGTCTAATTTGTTAATTGTGCATTCCAGCATGCATGCGTAAATACGTCGTTTTCACACAAGAAATGATTCCCCAAGGAAAGTCTGCACTCCACTCACTTTTCCACCAAAGTAAAGAATCCTACTTGAAAAAGATGATTAGAGTGTTGACATGACAAGCCAAATAAGGAAATCATCAATTTCACTCAACATTTTTAATGGTGACAACTTGCGTGGCGTGAGACTAGCTCTTATGGCACACAGTAATTCTCTTCTGCACACAGATATCTAGGTATTCCTAACACAGGGAACAATATTTTGAATAATTTATATCGGAGATGCTGCCAGACCAAATTAAAACTTTCACTTTAATACCGTACACATTTTACAGTCACCTAATCGTTGATTTAATTTAGGTAGTTTTAGTTTGTAATTAATTAGGTATGTGAGTTAATTTAGGTAAAGGTTATGTTATACTTGTTTATTATTACTGATTTATAATTTGTGGTCTTACTTTAAGTTTCACATCTTTACTACCAGTTATATTTGAAATTCGAACAAATCTGAATTTGAAAAGTTATTGCCGTTGTTTACGCTCGTTTTGAAATTTTCCTCAATACGTGTTGTTGGATGCATCGTCAAATCAGTGGTAAGCGTTTCTTTGGTTAAAACTTTCTCCTTCGGAACTTTACATTGAGTATTCCTCGTCTCAGAGTGCATACAAATAATACACTGCCTTTCGAAACTTCTGACTTGCAAGTTATTTCATGAAAATTTTCTGGGTTTGGATTTAAGTTTGGATTTTCAATTTTGTCTGATGTATACATTATTCAACATTCCGGATAAGCAAGGTTCTCTGTAGATATGTATGAATGTACACAAAATTACCTTCCTTGTAGAGTACAAGTGGTATTGAATATAATTAACCTACAAAACGTGTATGTAAATTCGGAATTTCCCTCAAACTTCATATTATTATATTGTACATTCCAAAACTTTAAATTTTTACCTCTGTAACCCATCCACGCAGCTTTCTCTACCACAGACAGTCAACGTCAACCAAGTATCAGCGTGGGAAAACTGAAGAGCTAAAGCCATCGAGGACCCAGAAACAGAGTACGAGAGATGCAGTCATATACTCCTATTACTGCTTTGTTCCGTTCAATACAGTTAGAGAAGTGTGTCACGCATGGAGAAATGCAAGGCAATTCGTGAGATTCAATATTTCTAATGATGAACGAAGAAAGGTTTTAAGCTGACAGACTACAATGAATCTAAGGAAATCCAGAGTGATTGTATGCTCGAAAACTGTCGAGGATGGAAACAAGAAATAAAATTAATGAAGTTTCAAGATGACGGCTAGAGAGCAAGAACGAATGAAGGCTTTTAATAGTGCGTCAACTTCCATTCGGATTACTTTCCCAGAAGCAAAACAAAATTTATGAATCTCCCGACGACTATGTACACAGGAAAAACAAAAACTCTCCCCAACGTACTTTCCACACAACATCACCGCTCCACGTGTAATACATTCCATGCTTACACAACCCCTAGATACACTAACCATGTAAAATTACCGTATTTTCCCATCCATCCCTCATTTCACTTAAAATTTATTCCTGGATTTCCCCGAGTCAGGTTTGAAGAAATGCATTTTACAAGCATGGAATAAGAATGACGGACGGCCAAGTCCTATGCTCCTAATCACGTAAACACAAGTACAAACGGGAGAGATGGGAGTAGCTCCCATCTATCTGATAATACGTGGAAGGGAAAATACATACACAAGTATCTTTCACTACTTTCTACCTAGCCACTGCATATGGTACATGTAAATTAGTTATTTTAAAAGTTGACAAGAAAGTTTCCACATAATTATTTTGCATTAATCCATATTTAAGGAAAGTTTTCCCTCCTCTCCTTCCCCTTCTTTGGTTCGCTTGAAGAGATGCTAAACTTAATAAATAATCCAATGTTCAACTACAATATTTTATTTGTAGAAACTTGCATGGGCCTTGGCTCTCGTTCTGCCTCTCGCTCGCTCTATTCCCTGGCTACACACGGCCGCGCTTCCGACCTCCCTGGTCCCTGTGTCCCCACACACACACACACAGGAGGTACATGCACCAAGAGGAGGCTCCATGGAGCACAAAGGAAGATTGCTGAAGCCATGAAAAGGAATTTTTAAATTTTCCAGTTAACATGCAGAGTAAGGATATGACTGTAGCAGGAGACGAACTGAAGGGAAAGGAAGAGAAAGGGAGGGAGCTATTAGGAGTTGAAGTGGAAATGCCTTTAGAGGGTTTAGAAAATAAAGTAAGTAAAGTGAAAGGCAGTAGCTGTTGGATGTTGGATGCGATGGGAAGGAGAGAGTCTATAGCTTTTCCCGTCGTTACAGATCGATCCTCTTATTACACGTCCCTGCATCTCTCTCTCTCATGCATGCTTCCATAGAATGCTCTCATCTCTCTAACCTACTCTCTAGATTTTCCTACACACTTGGCCGAGTTACGAGAAGGGAACGTCAGGCGCTTCCTATGCCCCGCTGTGCATGTATGCGTTCGTATACGTACGTAAAAGTGTGGCCCCGTACCGCAACTCTGTGTCCGTCTGTCTCTCTATCTGTCTATCTATCCATCCGTGGAATATATTCTATACGCAGAGCGATTAGAGGCTACGTTAGTTTCAGCTTTATTCCAGTCATATATAGTACGGGACGAGAGTTGGAGAAGGAGAGAGAGAGAGAGAGAGAAAGTGAGTGAAAGTGGGAATAGGAACGGAGATCCTGCTCCTCTTTTCCCCCGCGCCGTCACTGCACTACAGCACTACAGTTCCAGCCCTCCACGTGTATCCCTCACAACTTTCTCTCTCTCTCGTTCTCTCTCATTCTACACCTGACTGCACGGTAAGCGACGGCAGGACGGACGGCATACAGTCTCAGCTTTCCAAGTGTCTTTCAATACTTTTACTTTTCTCATTTCTACATGCAGTCGTGGTCCATTCTCTATGCATCGTAATTCGAGAGACTTGACATGAAAACGAAAACGAAAGCGAACGAAAGAGACGGTTTTGGCCATATATATACTCGTATGTATGAAGTACAGCCAAAAGGTCCCGTTTTACTTGAATCTCAAAAAAAAAAAAAAAGATTTCTTCACAAGCTTGTACCTTTTTTACTTCTGAGTCATCATATTCTTTCACTTTGAAAGAAGAATCGTTTTAGCCTCACCGTCATCGCTCATTATTTCACTCCATGCAACATAATTTACGTCCTACAACAGGTAATTTCATGCTCCGAGCTGAGCTACCGCCCGGTTCTTGGAATACAGTTAATCTCTTGGGAATACTACATGTGCCAGATGTAATATGGCAGTAATGAGTATAGTTATGACACAGAAAGCGGACATGCAGCAAGGGCGGGTACATTTTCTACAGATGGAGGCTTCATGCATGTGTATGTGTGCTCGAGTCTCATAATTACTTTTGTTACACTCGTCTTTTTGATATCTTTTCCTTTGAACGCTATAAACCCAAGGGGAAAAAATTGCTTTCTATTCTGCAAATCCATCTACTGAACGTACTCATTCAAATAGGCTCAAGTGAACAGTGACGAATCTATAGTCATTTTTACAACACACGCCTTTAGTCGCTCGTTGGGAATATAGGTAGTCGCAATTATTTCACTACAGCAATAATGTACATACTAAATTCATCTGACAATGTCTTAGAATAATAATTAATCTAAAAAGAAGTCAGTTGCACTCTAAAACTTATGTTATCTGTAGAATTAAATCAGGATAGAATCTACGAATTATACGAAGACGGCAGTTGCCTGTTGTGCTATAAATAGAAATAGAATCCAATAAATGATATTACCTCCAAAGTTAGGTCGAAGTCGAATATCGTAGCCTTGAAGAAGTCGGGCAATAGTTTGAGTCACATTTTCCAATTTTTCCGAAGATGAAACGCCCCAAACCACTCTGAAAGAAATGAGAATAATAATTATTTTTTCCAATTTAGCATCTTCTAAAGCTTTTATAGATTATTCTTTTCACTTTCATCTAAGCACGATGCACTCCCATTTCAAACAAGCAGGATTTTCTGGTAGCATGATAAAAGCGAGCTTAATATATTTTGCATTTGCTTTCTTTTAAAAATGTCACGGATTGTGTCACTGGAAAAATAAGTGTCACAAAATATCATTTGTGCTTGTGCTAAGCTTTTAATGTTTGTAAATGATGGAAGAGTGAGTGAAAGTTGGAATCATTCAGTTTCTAGAACCAACCGCCTTCTACTATTAAAAATGTAATTCATATTAAATCCATCCTTTCAAACTCTATCAACAATGTAAATAATATGAGAAAGACACATTCAAGGAATTCAAGGATAAAAATTCATGCCATTGCCTACGCTAATGGAACAATCTTGCGACTGTTCAAACACAGATAGGAGCCTCTACAGCCCTGTACCAGGAGCACTTGCATTACTTTTTATAGAACTAAAATAACCCATTGTAATTCATGCCTAAATCCTGTTTTTTACTGTGTCCTTGAGACACTTGTGGTTTTAGTAGCGACGAATTGTGCATTTTCTTTTCCTAGCAGAAAAAATACAGGATGCATCCTTGTATGCATAAGTCCTTTCCTAATATTGCATGTATAGCTCTCATCGTGTTCAGTGTTCGAAATCAACTTGAGCCTTCACACATATACACGATAAAACATTGAGTGTACTAATATGCAGTGCGATCACGTGATGAGCATCTCTTCTCCATTTCAAATTCCAGGAAATCAATAATACATATGTAAAATCCAGCTACTTTTGATGAAAATAAATACAAAGATGTACAAAAATGTCCTGTGGGTTTCGGCTAAAAGTGTTGATGTCACTTTTGGAGTCTGACGTACTCAAAAGAGAGCTTATTTTCCAGAAACGAAGAAGGGAGAAGATGGAAACGGAAGGGCAACTGGGAGTACAATCCATTGTTTTTAAATGCAAATGGTAGCGCAAGATGAGATTCAATGAAATTAGATTAGCCAAAGTAAACGTTAAAGTGAAAGTTGAAAAGGGGAATATGAATAGAGAAAGCATGAAGGGAGGAGAAACTAAATTGAAGAGTCCCAGACATGGTTGCGCTCTGTGTCGTAGTCTAATAGTCTAATAGTCTGGTCGTGTGTTGTGAAGCACAGGCGTTGATAGTCACAATTTCTCTCTCTCTCTGTCTCTACCTCATGTATTTACATACTATACATGATTATAGCGGCAGACCAGCTTCGTAGCTTACTACTTATTTCAAGTCTATTTGTAATGATAAAAATTGTGCGTGAAAAGTAGATAATATGGGTAAAATGATAATAAAGTTTATGGAGGAAGTTTACTATATAGTCAAAATGCTTATTTTCGAAAGGCAGTAGCAGCAGGTGCAAGAGGGAAGGCGGACAAAGGTGCGCGATAAATTGACTTGCAAGTACGTTGACTTTGGCGGTAGGAATGGCTGTGTAAAGTGAAAGTACTTTGGCAATTGCGATCTCCAAAACGCTATAAACTCCCGGGCAAGGAACCCAGAGGTAAATAGTGTGAAAGAGAGTGCAGGCCGACGGCTCTATTCATTACCAGCCCCTCTGGATTTGCCTACACCCAGGTACACCTATTATCCACGTGTTATATTAGCCCTGTGCTGCAGAGGTTCCCCAACAATTTTTCAATAATATAGGCAACTTGAAAAACTCTGGCTAAATCCTTTTTTTTTCTTCTTTCCCTCTTTTTTACGTTTACTGTAAATTGTATGTGGAGACTTGAATGAAATTCAGAGGAAAAGCTTTCGAGAGAGGCTACATACTACATATGTTACAGCGAGGGGCTCATGCATAAATTATGTTGCTCCTCTCCCTAACAATGAACGAAAAAAACATTTAGATTCCTAGCTGTCTAGCCAAACCTCCTATTGCGTACTACTCACGTATAGCTAATGCATAATGACATGCATCCCTTCGTGTATTTCTTGGGAAAGTGATAAAATCGTCGAGAAAAAAACACTAGTCATCCATGTCCTCACGCCCCACAAAAAAAATACATTCTTTATGCATGTCCCATGCCATGGAGAGAGGAGACGGAGCCGGGTTCGTTTTCTTATCGCTTTCGTTTGCGAAAAGGGAAAAAAAACACCATAGCGTAAAAAGAAAACGAAAAGTCGTTGGAACATACTATAGACTGTGCGTATGTATGTAAGTGTGGAGACAGCTTGGAAGAGTGAAGGGAGGGGAGAAAGTCCTTTGCTTGTGGCTAAATCTAGGATGATCCTCTTACATATTGCTAAAGGAAAAATCGATAACGTATTTTCAGAGGTGCATTGCAAACTTGAGTCTGCATCTTTCATCGTTGTAAATGACTTCTATCCGGACTCATATTATCTCTCTAAGCTCAAGTCTATACTCATATCTCTCTACCTTCTACAATGCTCAGCTTTGGGCTCTTAACTAAAATCTTAATTCTAATAACACGTGACTAAAAAGGAAACTACGGATATTCAAAGAAAAAATCCAAATCCTTTGTACTTTTTTCCCGGACACTCTAAAGTCATGAAAGGGAAGACTCAATACTCGCTTTAATTTGAAATCCAATCCGAATTCTACTCCTTACGTTCCCCCCTCCTCTCCCAAAATCGACAGCTACAAGAATTGTGTAGGTATGTAGCGACTGTATGCCGTGTAAAACGGTAGATTTCAAAGCTACTTTCAAACTACAGCACAATCTGTAAGTTGAAGTCAGCACATGTGTACATGTATGTAGTTCTTGATGAAAGCAAGGAGCATTCTTTTCGTTATCGCTTTCCTTTGAGTTTTTCAGTATCCAGAATTATAGGATTTTTATCCCATATTTTATTGATGGGACTCAGCCGTGGCTAATATTAAAGTTTTTATGTAAGTAAGTATGTATATAACGTGATGAAGCTCAGCTTCAATAGGATGAGCAGGGTTTCTTGGTTTACTTTTGATTTCCCAGTTCAAATCGACTCCTACCTGCAGCCCCAGCAAATATTTCCAATCTTTTGTCTGCAGAAAAGCAGGCTAAAGGAGCTTTTCCGTGGAAGAGTCTGACACACAGTATTTTGCAAAATATCACCTGCCTTCTCTCGAGAATGGGAAATACTTCAATTTTTCAAACACATTCATGTTAAAAAATTCAAAGGATGACAATTTTCTGAATGAAGTTTCTTGAATGCAGGAGGATCAATAAATTGCAGCTTCTGTTACAGGATGTAAACCTTCAGCAACTGTAAGCTACTATGATGATATGTGTACTTGTACTTATCGTTGGCTGGGACGACTATGCAGTTTTTGCAAAGTTGAAACAAAAAGTGAATGAAGTGGACTTGCATAGCATAATTCTATAGATAAATCAAGGGCTGCTTCAGAAACCGAAAAAATTCAAGTCAAAGTTGCAACTGGATACTCACGTCGAGCGGGGACTTGTAATGTACTGCTTTAAAGCCAATTGCATATAGAATACAAGTTGTATTTATAGACATACTTAGTTTTTTCACGTTTTCTTGTATATTTTTGAAAATATTTCAAAATTTATTTATCGCATGCCAAAACCAAGGTTGGAACTGTAATGTACTTGACATTTACTTTAAAATGTTGATTAACACAATAAAATTACGTCAAGAATTAAAATTACTCAGTTTTTACATACTTTCGTAATAATAACAATAACAATTTATTCATTAAGCAGATTTGACTCAGCCCATTCAACTTACTATACTTATACCAGAAGATAGGAAGTGCATTAATTTAAAAATAACTGTAGTGTAGAAAGTATATTTTTCTGAATTGTAGATGGATATCCTATTCAAAACTTTCAAAAGTTTTAATTTAAAAAAAAATAGATATCCCATTTCATATTTTCGTGGATACGCAGCAAAGTTGTGCTTATAAATGTCAGCACGGTCAAGTGACTAAGTATTTGAAAAAATTAACGATAAAAAATCCCAATTTAACTATAGCTAATGTCCTTCTGACAATAAGTAGAGCTGTGTGAATTAAACTGAATGGTTACTTTGGCGAAAATCGGCTTTATCTAATGTATAGCAGATTGATTTGAAATTTTTTGCTGAAGCCGTAAATTGCTGAATCCTTGAGGTATTTAAAAAGGAATGTATGTAGAACACCAAGAAGCCGTTTCTATTCTCAAGGTTTTAGCTCTTTTGTAATTTCCCCAAACAACCAAAATTAGTGTGTAAAAAAATGACCGTAATTACATTTAACGCGCTGATAAAGCTGCTCTGCTTTGCTAATTGTAAGTAGGAATAACAACATCTATTTAATTTACTTTATTTTTTAGCTTGATGAAACTTGGAGTGAAAGAAGCTTTGGTAACCTAGTTCATTTCCAAAGCGGCTTTGAACATTATAAGCTGTACAGATTAAAGTCTTGTCGTTGTTAATTTCAATATTTTGCTTTCTTAAAAGATCATGATTTGATAATTCTGTTAGATCTGCACGTAGTCAGAGAGGGGTATAAGCAATAAGAGGGTTTTTCCTATACGAAAATATTAGGATATTGTCACAGTTGTAAAAATAAATTTAAACTTCAAGTCAAAAATGGCGCATGCCAAACAGTTGCAGATTTTTTTTTGTAGACTAAATAGTGAAAGCAAAATTATTTTTTCCGCATAACTCTGCACGCAAATATCTCCAGAAAGTCCCAATAGGACCTAACGTTGCAGATTTCGACCACACTGTACACGGCCTTTGAAAGTACATAGATTCACGTACTATCTGTGTAAACTAGGCGGCTAGGATGTCAAGCCAGCTGGTTGGAAACTGCCTAGATTTAACATTGAATTTTATCTTCATCCCTATACACGTGCTCCAGAGATTTTTATGACTTGAATCGACAGATGACAAAAGTTGGATAAAGATAAAAATTTGATATTTGATAACATCATGTTCCAACACTCGCTCAACTCATGAATCAAAATCTTCTTCCTACAGTTGAGGCTAGTATGGAAATGTGTGTGTATTTTATACGATTTGAGTCGCCCAGCGATAAGACTTGATTCTTCCGTCCTGTATGCTTCTTCAGCTTTCCGTGAACGGAATGAAAACGGGAGGTCATACACAAAAGTGTTTCCTAAGGAAAAAGTCCTATGCCTCAATGCCTCATTCACTTTTTTACCCGTATAGAGTACAAGCTTGGAAGCTGGAGTTGACATGAGCCATATTACAAGGGAAATAAAAGGGTCAACAAAATCATTCGTGGACATTTCAAAACAATAAGTAGGTAAGCATTCACGTTTCTCTCCTATACAGGAATCTATGTCAACGGCGCATCTACCGAGAGAGTTCATAATACGTGAGGGATAGAAATCATGAGTGGATGTGATCCGACTATGTAGGCCATTGGTTCCAATTGTAAGTGTAACTGGCAAGTACGTCCGACCAAATGCCCGTCACCCCTGTCTTCTAGTGGGCAATAAATATAAAGCAAACGGTTTGAGCAACGACGACGGCGATGGACAAAAATATAGTTAAGACTTATTCGCTGGAGCTGCGGTGTTGAAACTGGAACTGGGAAGTCGGACGTGGATGTGCACATGATGACGGTCATCATACGGTCCGTGATACAATCATTGAGAGATGGAACTCAAGTGTGGAGGCCAAGCTCCGAGTGCTTGTGAGATGACTGGTTTGCACGACCACTAAGCTCCACAAACCATCTTATCTACCAGCGTGTACATACATACATCCATCCATCCATACACACCAACTACTGTCCTGCTGATTGCTGTCCATATCTATCCGTAGTGACCGATGGGAATGAAATCCGCAGATAATTCATCTTTTTTTTCCCCTCGTCCTGGATTTTTTCTTCCATTTGTCCTTGGGATCGCCTCAGCCTTTCCTTGTGCCTTCCCTCGCTCCCCTGACAAGCCTCTGTCTTGCTGTCTTCTGAACTGGAAGAGGAACACTTTAAGAAGTTTTGATTCGATTGCGTGATCAACTGTACCAGCAGCCTGTAGCCCGCATCGTGTCCATTTAACTATTATATAGAGCATATTCCCTCCCAAATAGATACGTTGACATCGATACAGTGCTACACTGCTCGTCCACGTAACGAAGGAGTCAGTAACGAAACGTTTTCCTTTTATATTTTGTAAATTAATTTCGAACACTGTAGCGATCTGTAGGATGTCGTCGTCGTCGTAAATTCCCATCAATGTGGTCTTTCTGACGTATGTATGTAATATTTTTAAGTAATTGCCTTCAATGACTGAGTAATGTTCGGGCAGACTGGGGAAGAAGGTTAGAATTAAGGAGAGACACGGAGCGCTGAACTTGACATGGAGGACAAGTGTTGGGTTTCTCACTGGCAGCCTTTTTGGAGTCAAGACATGACAAGACAAGTCAAGTCGCTCCTTCATTCCGTCGAATGCTCGCTCTTTGGCTGAAAAGATTAAGGGAGATTTCACCAGCTGATTAAGCGATCTACAGCAGGCTCACACCGCTCACCAGTCTCAGCGTGGGAACCAATCAAAAATAGTCAAATCACTGATAAATATCTGACATTCCTACATGGCTCAAAGTTAATCTACTGAGTTTAAAACTTTTCAAATATGCACAAAGCGAGTATGGTTGAATCATTTCTGCACGTATGTACATACATACACACCGTAGGGTATCATGTTTTAGAGGAAATATACGTACAGTTACTTAGATAATAAATTACGCATCGATATCTCATTAGTAAGCGTAATGCAGCACTGTCGGGATAAAAAATAGGATGGGAGTTGCATTTACAGGGTGAATAATAATCTTTGACCCCCGAAGCCCAAATGGGTGGAGGCTTTACTGGGGACATTATAGATCTTACAATATTTATTTCAAGAATCGACGTTCTCAGCGCTTTTAAGATCACATATCAGATTAGTATCTCTATAGTGTCCAGCTCACAGTAAGATTTTCGGTTGTGAAACCATTCATGGCAAAAGTAATTCTCAAAGGAAAACCGGCACTTTACGTAGAAGTCACCAAAATAGCTAAACATTGAGTTTATTTTTTATAAATTGAGCATCTACATATTTGCACATCTATGTACTTCAGAGAATTCTAGTTAATGCGTCAAGAGTTCAAGGTGGAAATAAAAGAGAAGCCAGACACGAGCCAAGGCAATATTACTGTCAGCATTGCATTGCAACTTTCCTATCAGTGGCCTGGAAATGAGCCATGTATGTACAGATATAATTATACAGATCTAATAGAAAGTACAGCTATACATAGTTGTATACAACTGACTTACAGACAGGATAAGAAAAAATGGCTTGAAGAAAGAAAACTGGATTTTAGTAGTTTCTTTAATTGGCAGTGAAAGTCATTACAGAAAGTTTTAAAATCATAAAAAAAATACATTTCTCTCGCCGGATTTTTTAACTGGAAACTAAAGGTCCCTCAGAGGCTGACGCTCTTCTAATGGCTTTTCCCATCTTGACTTTCTATTTCATTCCCTCAGCATTCTTTTTTTTTGCCAACCCTAAGACTCTTTGTTGAAATTGCTGATAATATTTGGGCCTGAGGCATATTTAGAACTTTTCGTGCTCCCATTTAGTGTACGGATAAAGTTACCTTGGAATTTATGTCATTTCTATAGGATAGGTAGAACCCGACTGAGCCAGCACCCGCGATAATAAATATGAATGGAAGAACATAAAAGAAATAATTTATATCGAATCTCATCTCAAATTCCTTGTTCTTGCTTTCTCTTTGCCCTCCGGAATGGAGGAAGGGAAGAATTAGTTCATATTTTTTTCTTTCACATTCCCCGCACATGAAAATTCACGACATGTTCAACTTTAACTTCAACTTTAATTCAGTCCTGGTCTCATCATCCATAAAACATTTTTAAACAAAAAGTCTTACACCTTGTGAGACAAGGTCGCTTAATCACTACTAATGTCACAATTTACAACCAAAATGTCCTGGTTTCAAGTTTATAAGATCCCATGTATCTTTCACAGTTTACTTTTAAATATGAGCACTATACATACATAGCTATAGTTGATGCATACACAGAGATATAATCCTAACACAGAAAAAATTCAAATTGTGAATTATGATAATCCATACAACCTAACGTAGGAGAATCCAACCAGCTTTACAGCTTAATTCCAACGCCTCATTTAAAGCGTTGCATACTGTGCAACGAATTCGAAATGTGCACCTGACTTGCATACGATTACATGTAAATATACAAAAGGATTCTCTGTATGTCTGATGCTGTAAGTCTCTTCTTCTGTGTATAACGTCTAAATTGGCATTCAACTTGAGTGTAACGCCACCGTACTAAAGCCTTCAGAGAGAGTGAAGAACCTCAGTCTGGTATTTGCTCGAAGTCATGCTGGGTGAGAAAGGTTTCGACATGGACACGAAAGATAATAATGGAAATAATATAAGGCTTTTCCAGATTTTTAAATTTAAGGGAAACATTTTGTATCCTTAATAGATCAGAGGAAAGATCAAAATAAACATAAAATTTTAGACCGCAATTCAAGGAAAATGTTCTGTTCTGACAAGGCTCTTAGGATCTTTCACAGATGGGTAATCTTGAAAGAAAGACAGCTTTCCTGATTTATTAATGAGTATTGACATGTATGAAAAAGCGGTGTGTTGGGGGCATTAGGGATGTGATTCTTTCGTATTCATAAATCGCTCTTATTGGGTTGGGTTTTGCTTGGTATAAATGTTTCAAGACGGAATGGACTGAAAGGGAGAATAAAGGGAAGGCATCCAAGTACTCGGAGAAGTTCATCAGTTTATGGTCGAGGTGGTCATTGTGAGGAATTTGAGTACTACTTGTAAACGTAACTTACTTAGACAAAGAGAAAATCCAGGAGAAAGTCCAGATGCAGACCAGTAGGCGAAATCGTATCCTTTCCATCTTATTTTCCCCACTTACTTCACTTTCACTTTCGCACACAGCCTCTTTCCTTCCCGTGTGGAAAAACTTTTTACCACCGTCGTTATTTCACTTTTCCAATTTTCCTTCCCTTTCCCTGGCTTCCCAAATAATTCAATGAGGGAAGGAGCCAAGCAGCTACTAAACTTTTAAAATGTTCACTTATTTATCCATAAGTATTCTTTACATGGTTTCATTTCATCAGAGAGCACTTTTGTTGTCCACAAGACTACCATTATTTTGTAAACTACTATGTACAATTAGTATCACATGAGAATTCCCACAACAGCTCCATAAATTATCTTAAGCTCAAAAGACTTGGGAGATGAAAACAAAATGACCATTGGAAATGACTTCCTCAGTACATTTTAATTTTTTTCAACAAAAAAAAACACAAAACATTAAGTAGCTATGTAATTTTACTCTGCTGTCGCGTTGAATCTAGAAGAGTACTTCACAACTTATCTAATTTCCAAACTGGCTGCTGGATTTTGAAAGATTCCCTGGCCCCCGGCGAGAAAAGTGGTGTCTTTAATTCACGTATTACAAACTTTTTGAGTTTGCTCATCATGGCGTGTGTCTCCATAAATTTTTGAACAAATGAAAAATCCTTTCCAGGTTGGATGAGGAGGTAGTGACTTTGTCTAAGAATGTGCACCACTGCCGCTCAGTTGATACTCAAATTATAAATGTGTGAGTGCATGAAGGTATGTGTGTGTGTGTGTGTGTTTCGGCGAGAAATGAAGTGAACTTATAAAATTGTTTGATTTGGAAGGGAAGGCAGGGATGAACAAACACTGATGAGCTAAATTTTTGGTCGACCTTGCAAAATAGTGAGATGGTTATGGATATCTATAAAATATGTGGGAGTTCTAGGATGAAAGTTGAATGTGTTGATTTAGCTTACTAAGGAGAAAGTGAAGAAGACGGGGAATGAGGTAGAAGGAAAACGCTGGAGACGTGTGCCGACCAGGATGTGAGAAGACAATGGGGGTTTCGACTGTCTGGTTTCCTGGCTTCTGAGGTTGACCATGAAGTGAGGTTAGTTCAAGACAGTGATGAAAAAATTGCTCAGCTCGGGGAATTTTCAGAGACGACTGGAGTGAAAATATTTGACTGGAGTTGCTCGGGTAATTTCCGACAAAGTTCTTTGGGACGCAAACGCGAATCAGATCATCATTCTTCGCGGCCGTCGCAAGCGACGAGTTAGCAGTACAATATGAGAATTCCTAAAAAGAAAGTAGTAAACGAGATTCTAGCCTCAACTCTACTTATAGGCTCTCACCAGACTCATCCTCCACGGGAGCGTTATGCAAAAAGCCTATCCCTTCCTAATCATCTCCCAACACTGCACTCCTCTCCTCCGCAGAGACTCTCTCTGGCCAAGGCATCCCTCCTTCCCTCGCACTCGCTCTCCCATCAGCCCTTTCTCCCATCAACTGGAGTCTAATCCGTGGCTAAGTTCATAACCATACCAGATTATCTGTCATGTTCCCAGCGCCTTGGAGAGGGAAGCGCTCCACTTTTTACGCCTCTGTCACTCTGATTGCAGATTTGCATTCTAATGTCCTTCCAGGACAGCATCATTCAGCCGATGCCTTTGGAAATATTAGCACTCTGCAAATTCACCCACACAGCATCTTGTACGTCCAATAACTACTCTCACAGTAGCTATAGCTCCTGGATTTTGTAGCATTTTAAACACCTATTAATGACACGAAAAAAAAAGATGTGCATTAATGTGTAACTTATCTTTTCAACCTTGAAGCAATTCTCATTCACAGCCTGGGTCATATATCAGCTGGCAGTAAATAATGTGGCCGTTCATAGTTCCTGCATTTGAGTACCGATTCGGTATACGATTTCAACCCACTACCAAATATAAAGTATACGGTAACAAACTCGGGAAGAGACCTTTAGTGTAAGAAACTGACAGTACGGATAGTAGATCAGGACGAGTATACATACACCAAAAATGCAGTGGAAACCAAGCCTGTTTCTAATCTAATTCGTTCCGAGCAAATTCAAGCAGAACTCTGAGCAAAGAATATGCATGAGAGAGCATGAAGACGCCAGGGTTTATGAATATTGCATCGGTGGGTATTTAGGCATGCCTAAGTATATAGGTGTTTTAATTTAATTTCATGTAAAAGCCAGGAAATGAGAATAGGTAAATGAAACGCTTGCATACAAAAACAAATCTGTTGAATGAAAATATTTATTTGTATTATTTTACGTACAATGTAATAATTAGATTTCTTATAGTATACCGACTGTAAATGGATCTTAATTTAGGTAGATATTAATTAGATAGAAGGGAAGCATACATGTGATTGCGTGTTTACATTGGAAATTGGTGTAAAATTAGCTACACTAGTTTTGAGAATTTTGAAGTAAACTCTTGTATTGATTTAGAAATTCATCCCCTCCCCCCCCCCTCGCCTCTTCGCGCGAATTATTTCCACGGAATATACTTAACTATTACACGCAGAATATAATTCTTTTACCCATCTGTATTTATGAGCGTGCACAATTAAATATGAGCATCCCAGTGAGCCCAAAAAATGGGGTACAGCGCTACTCAATAAAATGTATTTGCTACATAGAAAATTCAACACATCCTAAGATACCTACCTTAAAAAATTAGATGAAGTAAATGACCCAGCGACTTAACGTAATTTTATGAAATGTGAACGAAACTATCTTGATTTTGTACTGCTAATAACTAGTACGCTAATCTTAAGCATAATAATAACGGAAGTAGAATAACACTGAGTACAAGATAAGAGCTGACGTAAGTATATGTATACCTATATATACTCAGGAATTAAAAAATTAAAGTAGATCGTAAGTATAGCAAATTTGCAGTTTTACACAGGAACCTCTTTCGAAATGTGAGGGAAAACGATTACACACATAATGTATGCATAATTATTAATTATATATATATATACTTCTAAAATCACAGATCTTTGGTAATATTTCTGGATCATTCTGTTCTTGTGGGGCACTTGGATTAGAATCGCAGTAGTAGTATAATTACCCTTAATAGTCTTTGAATGTTAAAATGTTAACAGATAATAGAATTACCGACTTTTCCTAGAACTATTCGATTACAAGGACAATTATCCCAATTTACAATTATTACTTCATTGTATCCATTAAAAAAACATGAGCCAGTCGCGTTTCATCTTCAGTAGTGAAAAGGCCAATCAATTGATACTAGCATCACTTAGTAATAATAATTATAATCTTCATCAAGCTCATGGAAAAAGGGAAGAAATACTTTTATATACAATTTCTGCATTTGTAACATCAATAAATCCTATTAAATTTCTAACAGTCTGCAACTACAGAGGTTCAACTCACGGATATCCGATTTCTTTCATATTCATTTCAACTTGAGCTCTCTTAAAAACGTTGAAAAAATGCTCCTGTTATTGACAAATGATGAAATAACACCTGTAAGTCGACTTTTTAATCTAGATTCATATATTACTCAGGAAACTGGAAACGTGTTTCTTACAATACTTACATTTTGTGTAAAAGTTTCTTTAAAATCTTACACTTGGCTTTTTAGTATATTTCTGCTTCAGTTCTTAAATACACTCAGAAATAATGATGTCAATTCACATCCAATACCAAAACTGGAGCGCTCTTCTTTGTCCAACACCCGCGATATTCGATCTTTACAAATTATTTAACAATGTTTCTATTAAGATTCTGTTTGAAAAGATCATCACCATTACATCCAACTCGAAATTTCCTTCCGAACCGGAAATTAAAATGTATGTGTACAGTAATAGTAAGAGATGGCTTAGTAATTACTGAACGAGTAAACCAGAAGGAACAGCGAGAAAATGCTTCTCAGTATGAGCTCTTCTTTTGTACAAACTGATCCATTTCATAGCAGCAACATAAAATATATGATTACCTTATATATATATATATATTAAAGAAATATTATTAAAGGCGACCAGCAGCTAAAAGTACACTTTAATCTAATTTACTACCCAAAAACGACTTTTTTAAAACCTCGGTACTGCAACACTAACACCAGCGTTATAATTACGTTGATTAAAATTAACATGGAACGCCGTAAAATTATTGCGCTGATTTGAACACTTTCCTTTACAAACGAGAATGCATAATCAAGAAAATCCATGCGGTTGTTCTGTTCAGATTCAGATCAATTCAATTCATTAAAGATGCAGGATTGTCGTTCTCCTTGTGCTGCAGCTCCTAAATATCCTTTAAACTCTAGAAGTAAATAAAATGTAACAACTACAATGGTGGCTACATTTAGTCCCTAAAATGAGGGGTCGTCTTTACAATATTGGCACAGTTTGTACCTGTGTACAACATCACGTCCAGCTTAGGAACAGAAGATGAGTTTATGATGTGTACATAAGCAATAATTATTTCAAGAAATTAGTCTCTCTGAACGTCGTGCCAACATACATTTGTAACGTTAAGTAGAGTGATAGTTAGTGGAGTATTACAAATTAAATTATACATAAGGTAAAAATAACCAAGAACTTCCCATCAATCGTTTTAGACGGCTGGTAATTGGTTGTTCAGAGATGAAAGCAAATTGATTCCGTAGTAATAGCTAAAGTAGATTTGTTTCAGCATGCGAAGGCTTATTACTTCAATTGGGGCCGGACGAATTCCCCTTCCCGCTGTCACCTCCAACACAAGAACTCCAAGTGATTCCTCCACAAGACATTGTAATCACCAAGTAAATAGCAAACTGTAAATTAAAACATTCATTTATTATTATCTTGCAATAAACTTCTATCCAATTCTTGCAACACTGCACTACACTGTTAACTACAAAAAAAAGTAATGAAATCCTTTCGTCAATTTTGAAGAAAAGACCAAGTGGGTATGTTACTAAATAACGCCTTTCACAGATGCAGGATCATCCAATTGTAATATACAATAAATCTTTGAAGTACGATTTATTCTTCCCATGAAACATTTAGATACATTTTTTATCACAACGCAATGCTATGTGCGAGCCAAGAAAAGGTGTCTACATATAATTTAGTGAGATGCTATTCCAATATAAGTTCGTGTGCTACATAAAACAACAGATTAATAGAGCATGCCGAGTGCCCCGCCGTTGACAAACAGGTCTAAATTATTTTTACCTGAATTTGCTTCTTAATAAACACAAATTATACTAGAACATGACACCCAGCCTTCGGTCATTTTAAATCAAAAACTTTCTCGAAACAAAATTCTAAACTTGCATCTTCCTTGTGCTAACTGAACATTTTTCCAAACCTGAGAATCTGCACTGCTGCACTTTTAGTTACTCCAAAAAAAATTAACTGGAATATGTAAAAGTTTCTAACCTACAATTCAAATTGCCAAGAAATCAGAAGTTACAAAAAAGTAGATCTTCAAAATTTTCATCGACGTACCTAAGTTAAGGGTTTGACAAGAAGTGAATAGTAGGTTAGTTTTTTTTTCTATTAAAATTGAAAATCATGTCTGCTGTAGCAAGAGATGCGAGAAAACACAGCTGCCCAACGTTTTAGCATTTCAAGCCTAGTCTGATAAAATAAACTTACATTACATACTAGGTTTGTCTAGACTATTCTTGTCTCTGCTGAAAACGACAGCCTAGTCTATTCATTGTCCTAGTCTAGTCATGCCCCAAAAATCAGCTAGTCAAGTCTATTCAACTCAAATCTTCTGAAAAAGCCGAAAAGTCTAGGCAAGTCTAGTCTAGTCACGCCTTCTTGACCAGACAAGGGCAGCACTGTGAGAAAATGAGAAAAAGACTATTCCTTGCTCTCAATTTTGAATTTGGGTCACCTAAGGCACGAGTTCACGTAAAAGAAACTGAAGACGACCACAATGGATAGAATTAAGAAACAAGGGTTGAACAAATCTAGGGGAAGTACGAAGGCAAAGAAGAACATAAATTGTAATCGAACGGAATGTGCCTCCTGCGCCCGAAGCTCATTAAAATGAAAAATAGTCTCTGACTGAGATGTGTAGCCAAAAATGTAGATAGTACGTCGACTCTGTGTTCTTTTTCCAGCTAATACTACTGTACAACCACTTCCAGACTATTCGATTAACACACAATCAGCATAAAGCCGTTGAGAAATGAAGGGAAAAGCAGCAGTCAATGAATTCAGCAAAAGGTCGGACATCACAAAATATAGAATCCGCAAGATAAAAATAGCAAATGTAGCTGCCAAAAGTTGGAAAAATTCGCAACAGCCAAGGGAAACACCTGGAGCATTCCAAGTAACTGCTATCTCAGCCTCCAAACTTACTCACATATTTAACGAGTACACGCTAAAAAACTACAGAACAGGTAAACCATACGAGCATTGTCGATATCGATTAAATTCTTCTTTGATGTTAGAATTCAATTCTTCTGCACCTTCGTGTCCTAGATCTACAAGATCTAATCCTTGTTCAATCGAAAAATTCTTAAGTAATAAACAATTTCTCACTAAAGCAAGTATTACAGAACTTTTACAAAAAAAATACTGCCTGCACAGAAACATAAGCGTTATGTATTTTAATGGAAAAATAATTTGCTCATGAGAGGCCATCCTAAACCAGTAATTCACCACTATGAAAATATTTAATAAATATATTCAGCAAAATTCAATCAAACCCAGCTGGATACCAAGCACATAACATACA
Source organism: Dicyrtoma fusca (assembly GCA_034695205.1). NCBI lineage: Eukaryota > Metazoa > Arthropoda > Collembola > Symphypleona > Dicyrtomidae > Dicyrtoma > Dicyrtoma fusca. The sequence continues at coordinate 43,854 of JAQFZC010000511.1, forward strand.
AGTAGGTATTTGCAGTAAAACAAGAACTCCTGAAAATTATTCCTACCATACACCAATACGCCACAGTAGAAATTCTATAATTCCTACCTCCTTACGACTTGCATAATGTGTGCATATTTTAAATTAAAATCTGTCAACAATGTGAACATCTGGCATACCAACCATTCGGAAACTATATACTACAAAGAAGAGTACAGAAAACAAGTAGCGTTTGATTCATTTTAAACAATTATCCATTTGTTTCAACTGCAGCAAATATATACCGTTTACGAAATATTAGAGGTTTAAAAATTTAAGTCATTAATGTTAAACTATGTTAACATTCACATTTTACTTTTCTGATTTAATTTTATACAAAAGGAATTAGTAAAACTTCTTGTAAGCGATTCCCTACAACTCCCCAGGAAAAAAACTGAAGCAGCAACAATTCCCTACCTCTAACAACTCCCTGGTGCGTTATTAGAATAGGTAATACGAACATATCTAGTTAAATCAGTAATAACAGTACGTCAAACTGAATTTTGTATATACCTAGTTAAACAGGTAGAAGCATAATCATGCATCACATAACTTCTTATGTGATGCAACTCTTCATGCGAAAAGACTAACATGGAAATAAGTCACTGGGCGCCGGAAGAAATCTTATCGTAAATGATTAAATTGTAGAAACGATCAGGGTAAAAATAACTGAAAGTAAATCAAATTAAATAAATAGACCTCATGAAGTCATCTTAAGCTAAACCAGTAAAGAAACTAATAAGGATGTCAACAATCCTGCAATTGTGTCCAATATCATAAAACTAACAGTGCATAATATTACGTAGCAAATGTATTATATAGTTTCTTACCAAACTGAGTCCCCCAGCAATTAGTGCACATTTGATATTTCGCCAATACATAGCTCTCGCCACATTTCTGCTAGATTTTCGGAAGGACACAGACTGAGAGAAAACAACAAATCATATTGGAGAATGAGCATCAGGATTCAAACGTTCAACCTCAAAGTGCTTTCCTTTGCCATGTTTTAAATTAACTAATGAGTTATGACAGTAATGAGTGTTTATTACCGTTGTATTCAGATTCTCAGCTTTGTTGACCAATAATTCCAATCTCTCTCCTCTTGAAGCTATGTTATCTAGAGTTCAAAACAAAGCAAATACTTAATTTTTAGTATTTAAATACCTAGGAAAGCAAAATGAACCTAACGCAATACAATTTTTCTGAAGATCATTTAATTATTTACTATTCTATTCAAACTTACCAATATTCTTCACCATAATGTCTTTTAGTTCATCCAGCTGACCTTGAACCTTTGATATTTTATCCAGATCTTTGGATTCAGAGTATCGTTTCTACACACAATAAATAATTCGATTAAATTGACAGCAGTCTGTATTTAATTTTTATCAACTTTAACATTCCAAAATATAGGGAAAAGTAAAGGTAAGTAACTAGTTAAAACTTTCAAGTTCAAAATATGTAAGTCGTTATGAAAAATATACAATACAATCGTCGTATGTTCCTTTGAAGTATAGGTTTAGTAGAATGAAGACAGTGTGGGAGGGTAAAACGTATTTCCATTGTTTCAATAATTTTACCTTAACCTAAGTTTACAAATTAGAAATTACTTATGGCTACTTGTAGAAATAACAAACAAAAACTTACCATTTCAGTGGCCAACAAGCTCGAAAAATCCGAATTCATTGCGTATGGAAGTGCATCCCTTATTCTCGTAATTCCGTAAGTCTGTTCAAATCTGGATTTAATTTCATTCAAAAACAAAAACGCCCTGGCCCGTTCGAAATCCTGAATAATAAAATTTGTAGATGATAATACCATTAACATTGTGCATCATAATGGATATCAGTCACGGTCACAAATTACATTTCGTGTTGCAGAAGTTCTTTATACACAAAATTTGTACTCATACAAAGTCAGCATAAATGTGACAATACCAAAAAATTGTTTACTTCTGTATCCTATGGCCATAAATATAATATATACTCAAGTACGAAATCGAAAGTCGGAACCAGAATCTCATATAATAATTTTCATAGATTTGAACTTTAAGACCATGACCACCCAACAAAATCCACATAATAATATACGACTTACTACTTACATCGTCCGTAATGCACAGATAAACGATGCCATTCTCTTTGATGTAGTGGAATAAGAAGTTGCTATGAGAGTACGTTAATTTAGAATTATCAGCTGAAATTTTGTTAAGAATTTGCTCCGTTACTTCCGAGAAGTTTCCAACGCATGAGGCATATTTGGCGAGGATTGTTGAACCTCTTGCAATTACGGTGTATAGCAGCGGCATCTGAAATCATATCACAAAAATATGTAACAATCAAATACTAATTTGAAAATCCACAGCACAACACTTAGTACGTTTTCAATTCCAATTTATTAATTTATTGTAAATACCGTGTCGACAGAAGGGGACCTCGCAAGCCTGTTTAAAAATCCTTGAAAATGAAATCCCTCAAGGTGAAATACGTTCCTGGCACTTGCCACTTATTACAGCAGTTGTTGGGTGATAATTTGAGACTAAATTTTCGATGATCACAGTCAATAATTATATTTACTTTTTCTCTTGCAACTGTGACAAGTTGAATTTAAAAGTCAATTGATGCAGATAATACTGATAACAAAATTCCCACTAGTAGACCCAAAATCGATGAAAGATATCTATAGGTAATATCTAATATCCGTTAAATGCATTAATCCGAAATCTTCACAATTACTAACAAACACCTTGTATTAACTTAATCTTCCAAAGTGAATGTTCCACTAACTTATTTAATTCCCAAACTCAAAATGGAACAATAAAATGACAATGTTGAGAGAGTACGTCTTTGAATCCTAGGTTCTTGATCATCCAAACTTGAATTTTCTTCCAATACCTACGACATACAAAAAACAACATCAATATTAAGTAAGCTAGCAAAAGCAGCATGAAACCATACATGATAATAAACTAATCTTATCAGTGAACGACTCAGTTGGTTTGTACACACACAGATTAATATTTAAGGAAATTTTCATAGAATCTACTACTAATATGTTGAACTTTAACATCCTCTAACTTTAACAAAAATAGTCAATAGTAATGTAAGTTGATAAAAAATACATACACTTATATGCTCTCTCTACAAATATAAACATAAAATATGCACCTAAAGCTCTCCTCAAACATCAAACATTTAACTTTAATTGAGCAACTCCTTCAGTTTTTATACTGCTATAAATATCATGTGATCAGAACAGAAAAACAGAACTGAAGATGAGTCAATATCAAATCCTTATCCTTACAATTCCAACGATATAGAACGAATAAGTAAAAGTTACAATAATTTAACGGAATGATTTACTTGCACTGCAAAGATGAAAGAAGTAAAGAAGTACCAAAATCAACACCAAATACCCAACTCAAAGCTGACAAAACTGACAACTAATCGTTGATAATATTCACAGATTTCGATGTAATTACTTACTTGTTTGGTTGTTTTAGCTCCCAATTTTTCCAGAACTTTCGATTAAAGTTTAAACAAACGTCGAAATGAGCCCAGCAGTACTTCACATGACTTTTCTCTCGTCCTTCTATTTACATAATTAACAGCCAACTGTATAATATGACGACTTGGACTGTATCAGGATCACAACTGACGAGTATTTATCTTCCAAAGTTGACATCCAATTCAACTGCGTGTTAATAAAAATAAAAATCCTCTCTGGCAGCAACAAGAAGTGAGTCATTCGAGATTCGAGATTGTAGTCAGTATGTCTGCAGGGGAGCCACTACACTCTGTAGCAATAATACGTCGATCGTATATTCGTATACTGACTGATCCACCAAAATTATACGGAATAGAACTGTTGCACTATGCACCATCTAGTCACCTAAAAAATATAAAAGGCATTAACGAATTTTAACCGATGACCGTTCTATGATTTAATTCTTCTCTCTCTCTGTCTGTCTAATCTCTAAAGAGCACCTAATTACTAAATTATTATCGAGACTGGGCAAATGAATCATGTTTTTTATTACTTAGGTATTTATTAAAATCCACTATAATGACAGAGACTTACTATAGTATCTTTAACCTTTTCGAACGGTAATATATTTTGTTTTGAATGTTTTCAAAAATCGTGATTTCTAGTTTCGACCATTTTGATAAGGATAATTTCTAATTTTTTTTTTAACTTTTTAAAGTGCTATTTACTGGTTTTGCCGTTTTGAAAAAGTGTTATTTACTAGTTTTGATCATTTTGAAAAAGTGTTATTTACTAGTTTTGATCATTTTGAAAAAGAGTTATTTACTAGTTTTGATCATTTTGAAAAAGTGTTATTTACTAGTTTTGATCATTTTGAAAAAGAGTTATTTGCTAGTTTTGAT
>JAQFZC010000512.1:0-48248 GCA_034695205.1 Dicyrtoma fusca
TAGGTATAGGTACCTCGGTTCAGAGATGTATGTAGGTATATATACACAATTATGTTCATCGTACATGCAAATTGTACAGAAACCCCAGCTTTAGCTAGTTGCACTGCATTTGCAGTGCATTTCCATATGTGCGAATGTACTTACGAACGGATTCTCTGTGCTGATCTGTGTACAACAGTAGCAGTGTACTATTCGGTGCTGTTCTATTCAGTGCGACTTCTCTTGCATTTCTTACGTAATTCTGCCATGAAAATTTTCACATGTTGTGAGAACCTTTTGTCAACCCCGAGCCTCATGCTGTGATCTTCATCTTTAGATATTGTGACTCGAAAGATCGTCATCAACGCTCATTTCCGAGTCCATCTCTCCCTTCTTCTCCTATAGTCACTATATAGTGTGCCTGTACTGAGCAACCTTGTCTATATACACACTCCGTCACAATGCCAATGTCGTCTTTACTTCACTTTTCTCCCATCGTCAGTACATACACGAAATTACCTAGGTATGTACATATAGGTAAATGTCCATTTTTACAATGAAATGATTTTATGTACACTTTAGTGTTACAAAATGACACGACGGACTGATAGCTGTTCTAGTAGTAATTCAAAAGACTAACCCGTGCTGAGTGATACTTAACCTACACTACTACCAAGTTTTTAAAAAAAAAATCTAAAAGCATTAGACAACCGTCGTAACTAACTCGTAATTATGGATGGCAGTACATCTTTACTTATAATCTTTAATAAATGGTATTTTTGCCGATAGTATTTAGATTCAGGTGTTCACAAGAACTTACAATAAGGATCAAGATGTACAAGGTACCAGCATAGTTTTGTGTGGAAAGTGGTGGGCCTTATCTCATCGTAGGTTATTCGTGCTATACTTATAAGTTCGCCCTGACTTTTGAGCTTCCTTCATGCCCTTCCTCTTTATTTTTATCAATTTATCTATGGGCAATTATGTAGCCCGTACGCACAAGAATGTGTTGTAAGAATGTGTCACTTCAATATCAGATGCAGTTATTCATTGTTTTTAGTTTTCACTCAACTCATCCACCCTCAATTCTCACTAGTCAGTTATTCTTGATCTGACAATGTAATGCAGTGACACATTATTTGTAATTATGTACACTTCCTCGCCGTAGTTCCTACAGTCTATAAAGTCTGTACAGTTTCTCATTAATGTTCACTTTCAAATTGAAACATTTTCTCAGTTACTTTTTCTATGGATTTTTGAATAACATTTCCATTTCCCATTGTCATGGTCCCGTCCATGCCGTGCTACATGGAACGAGCAGTCAGTCAGTTACTTAAGTGTTGACGTGAACTTGTCATTGTAGAAAATTGCTGTTATGTGGGAAAGGCACCGGGCTGGTATTTAGGAGGTGGTGTGGTTTCTTTTATTTTGGTGGGCTAAGAGAAGTGCATTACCAAATTACCACACAACTACTATGTAAGTATAAGCCATCTCAGCATACATACATAGACTGGGTGTTCTGCTTTTCGTTTCGTTTGCTACTTGAAGGTGTAGTCAAATTAAATCACTTTTATTTTAGTGAAATACTCTGACGCTAAACGCTCCATTGTTTTTTTTCTTCAACGGGTAAATATGATGTAAGTAGAAGTACGCAGTCTCTGCACTGAACTTAGGTAAATTATGCAAGATAGGAACAACTTATGGATGGAAAATTGATCTCAAAAAAATAAAAACGAAAGTCATTCTGCTGTCAGTTTAGTACGTTTTTGTATCACGCCATGTACGAGGATGTTAAATCATATTTACTATTTACCTATCTGTACTCTTCAGAGGTGTGAGTCCCTTTTCTAACAAAGTTTGTGTGTAACGGCTTTTACTTGTAATGTGCATGTCACTGCAACAATGACCAACGATGGCCCTACAAAATTTGAAATTCGAAGCTAATGCAAGCTATTAAATTCGAATTTGCATTGATTAGGATTGAAACCTTTGGATTTAGAATACAGGTAGAAATAGAGGTTAGAAATTTTAAAGTATCTCAAGGACAATAGACATGGAGCAGACAGAGCAATGATTGCCATTGAATTTCCTTTGTCATTGCGGGGTTTACGAGTTAATTGTTGTCAATCTTCTGTTATGCATAGAATGTGTCTCTGTAGAATGCAATTCAACTCCAATGATAGATTTCTACTATTGCCATGCCATGGCTGTGTGTAAGGTTAAAAAAGTATTTTTATTCTTTCAGTTACTGTTGATTAGCTATTACGGTAACTGTGCTAGAGATACTTTGCTTGGCTATGCTTGTAGATCTTTTGCAATTTAGCAGGCATATATAAATATATAATTACTGCATGCACTATACAGTTTAAAATTTTGAGGATTGGTCTCTGGTTGTGTAAGAATGATCCGGAGAAAAGAGTTAACAGGACAGAATTGTGGGAGTTTGAATGATGTTAAATGTTACTGGCAGGTGGGCATCATTACGAGAGACATCAATCAGGCCGTGCTTTTCCGACGTCGGAGACGCCGGCATCCTCGTCCTCGTCCCTGTCCTCATCGTCATCGTCATCGTCCACGAGTGGGGCCGGCGGTCGTCAGTTCAGTGACTCACAGCAACTCTACTACTCGTCGGGCGGCGGCTCCTCTCTGAGCAGCGGCAGCAACAACGGTGGACCACAGCAGTCCCAGTCAATGTGGGGAAGTAACAATCAGCAGCAGATTCCGCAAGGGAACTCCAACAATGTCTGCATCTCACCCGGAACAGTTATTCTGGCCCTGGTCATTCTGGGTGTCGTTCTCGTCATCTCGGCCACAGCCACCCTTTGGTTCGCTCTCAAGAGATCTGAACTCAAGAAACTTCAAATGAAGCATACCTATCAGCACAGTCCCAGTCCTTATTATAGATTCAGTCAACATTGGTAGACATTGCCTACCTCCATACACGTATTTAAATCTGTATTTGTATTGTAAGTAGAAGTAGAGTATAAAATATAAGTAATGATGTAACCATAACTGTACAATTCTGTCTGTCAAACTGCGACTCTCGAATGAACCACTGTCATCCTCATCACGTTTATCTGAATGTTGTTGTTGTTGTTGGCTTCGTCAATGGGTACTCATTATGTATAGTTGTATTTGTAATGATTTAATATGAATAGGTTGTAGAATAATTACTATAATTACATCTTGTATGTGTAGGATCAACGGTTTCTCTCATCTCTACTAACAATACTTTAAGCGTCAAGGTACTTCAAGGTTGAGGTTATACTTTGTAAGTTCATCCAAATGGATTTTTTTTTAAAAGAATGTATTTTGTATTTCATTTTTTGTGATACCTGCCAAACATTTTTGCGCCATTTATCAGTATTCGATGTCAGAATTTACGATAATATCATTGTTGTGTTTTTATTTTGACATTCATGGTGTGGAATTTGATTTTTTTTAAACTTCTGTTATTTTTGAAAGTTTGATTGTAGTAATTTATTGTTATTTATTGTTAATTTATTAACTCATTTTTATGAAATCATTTGGTAAGGTACGGGTTTTGTTTTACTTTTACTAAATTGTGTACTAGTATGTGCTTCGTAATTTTTGGTGGTTTCCTTTATTATCTTGTTTTTGTGGTGACAGACCTACATGCGTAGGTAGGTAATTGTATTCATATGTTGTATGTATGTAGGTATGTATGTATGTAGGTGCATTATTGGAAGAACGAAATATTATTGTCTTATAATATTTATTATATTTATTTATTTATTGTAGTATTTATTGTAGAAATTTATACTATTATAATAATACTAATGATAAATACTTAGCATGTAATCTAAAATAAATCTCCAGTACGGTGCTACTGCTTACCAAAGCTGCATTTGTGATCATAATGTTCCGAGGTAGTATTAAATTACATTAATAATACTAAAAGAATCATGTAAAAATGTATAATGTTGTATAACTATTTATCTGTAATGAGGAACGAATGTATTTATTTATTTATGTCAGATGTTGGGCGATTTTTAAGTTGGGCTACGGTATGGTAAAGTTCGTCGAAATTTCAAAATTCAAAATGTAAGCTTTTATAAAAGACATTGATATTTTTGTAATTTTTTGTATAATGAAACAATTCAAAATTAGGATGATGTAATGTAACCGTAACCTATAATTATGATTGGCATTGACATTGGATTGTTCGGTAGCTAAAGGTCAGTTAAGGAGCCTGTTTTTGTTAGTGTACGAGAAATATGGTGCGCAAGGTGAATGGGTGGGGATGTTTTTTTTTAATTTTACATGTATACTAATTTTTATCTCATTAATGCGTAATATATTACAAGCTACAGGGCGGTATTACAGAAGTGAACAACAAAATAAGCTTAATCATATTTCTGGGAAGCAGAAAAGACAAGGCAAATCATGATCATATCATTAATATCATTCTCATTCTTTGATTAAAAAAAAAGCTTCCCCGTCGTATTATACCGGACATTTTTTACGTGTTTCCCCACAGAGTCTACAAAATAATTTATTATTACATAATTGAATCTAGATCATTTATATATGTACTATGTACTAAAGAGTGGTAGTTGGTAGTTTATTGTTTTTTTGTTAATTATTTATTGAAATCCCTTCTTGGCAAGGGATGACTAATGTTTTGTATTGGAGTTCGTTATGTAATTTTTTCTGTGGAATAAATATTATGTGCATACGAATAAAAACCCACGTTTTTAGAATGAAAATTCCGATTCCAAAGTTTTTAAATAAAATCAAGTTACTTTTTTCCTTGAAGAGATCATCATTTCCTTCGCCATGATAAAGTACCTACACCCTATCCAGTAGATTCTAGAGATGGTACATTTAATAACATAGTACGAAAATGTTTCGGTGATTTTTTTTTAATAATAATTGTAGAATTGTACGTTAAAATACGGATTAAGCACACCAAAACACCAGCACAGCTGCAGCCGCTAGCCGCAAAGATTTCACATTTACTTCAATGCAACGTTTAGATACTCCAAACTTCAAAGGTACAATGTAGAGATTTTTTGCATAAATCTACCACCTGGGTTGTCGCAACGTCAGTATGCATTAGGGCATAATTATCTAAGAATAAGTGCAGCGCAATTGTGTCTGCTACATAATTTATTTACACTGCCGGGCCTCTTAGGAGATAATTCATCCACAACAACTCTGAACGTATCTGCCAGTGGACAAGTAGATTTACACACACAAAAAATAGTGAAAGATACGAATAGCAAAGTACCTGTGTACATACATACGTAGTTCGTTTTTGTCCCTTTTTTTGTCTTTTTGTCTAGTTAAACAAAGAGAAGCAATAGATCATCGATAACAAGGAGGCCATTTGTAAGATCACAAAGTCAACGTTGGTTGACGAAAGAAATTGAAACTGAAGATGACTTGTTTTTAAAAGTCGACCAAAGTTTTACGTGATGTTCTCAGGCTCCTGCATTTTCGAACACTGAACATCCTCAAGACTTTATCTTTGCACGGAGAGGAGCCTGAGAAAATTCAATCTTTCCCTACAGAACAATAAAAATTCATAGGAAACGGTCCTGTGTCTCGTAGTATACGATTGTGCTTTGGCTTTGGCTTCGGCTTCGAGTTCGAGGAGACAAGACAGCGCAGAAATGCAGATAGCAGATGAGACAGAAACAGGAGCAACTTTACTTTATTACGTAACTTGAGTCAAACGTTCATATTTCAAAACAAGATTTTTGGTTTACAGTCTCTACTACTCTGTCTCACGTTCAATCGCATATCATATTGTACACCAAACCAAACTCTATAATTCACGACCCCTTATGCAATGTGTGTAAATATGAAGTCTTCGACTTGAAATAATTCAAATTTTTTGCGTATCTTATCGGAATCGGAAGTGAAGTGTGTTGGTCTTTGGTGTTACTCTCTCCATATTCTTTCAATGAAATTATGGAATTATGTCAGGGAGCAAAAACCGGGTTTTTTGCTCTATTTTATTTTGGTATGTATTTAGAATCTGTGGCTGGATATCTGTAGAGACTGCACTCAAGACTCCACTGGCAAGATAGTATTCAAGTCAGTAAACTCACTAATTTGCGGAGGCCATAGATATATTACAATCTTATACTTGTATTAGTTACAATATTATGGAGTTGGGAAGTGTTATGTATTGCAGATGTTGACTGCTCAAGATAACCACAGTATATCACCTATTACTTACCAAGTTACCACGTATCGTTAAAAATATTTTATCTTGGGCTAATGAGGCAAAGAGGGTATAAGGTGGTACTCTAGTACTTTGCAATGAAATTAATTCGCTATGAGTTTACTAGTAAGTACGCAATACAACTAGGTACTTCAAAATATTATGTATTAGGTACCTTTCCCACCGGTTTAAGCCCAATCGTTTGTACTAGAATAATGCAATGGTTAGCAAAAATGTTTGGTGCTACAAAGGTACAAAACAGCAAATTGCAACGCAACTGCGATTGTTGACTTTTAATCCTTAAACTTGCACTGTAGTTTTTCTTTAAATTTAATAAAATTAGTGACTTTAATTTAACAGCGTACCCCTTTAATGGCTCCGGTATATATGTATAGTGAACGGTGAACTGTGAACTTCAAATAGGTGCTGGGCAATTTCGATTAATCTGCACAATGTGCGTGGCAGCAACTGTTTTTTTTCTCTGTCGTATCAAAGAGCAGATGAAATAAAAATGAACCGTGAACTTTTAAGTACAATAATATTAGCTGTATTACAGATATGTACAGACTGCGTCAAAACGTACGGCAAACTCTATACAGATAGAATCTACCCAATTGGAGACATAATGCAGCACGATTGGGCATCGCCATCATTTGACTTAACATTCATTTTATGGTTTCCCCTTCATTTGGCTTTCTCAGAATGAGGCAGTCAGTCATTACAAACGTCATTTTAATGCTCCTCGTTTAGAGTCAAGTAGTCAAGTCAATCCAATGGAATGTGAAGGGAGACGACGAAAACACGAATTCTAAAGGACCAAAGAACGGATAATGTTCACAAGATGTCACAAATGAAAAGCTCAGGTCAAGCCAAACCTAAAATTCTTCCGTATTTTCGTTTCGTGAATTTTATTATTTCATTTATTTGAATTTTTTTTTAATACAGCAGGTAACACGCGCCGGGATCATTACATGTGCATCAAAATTTTCTTTTATATTACGTCGGCTTGGCACATAGAACTCTGAAGCCAAGACTGATAGCATTCTCAGATTCTCAGCAATAATTTGTATTCATTTAAAACAGCAAGAAAACGTGGCTTAGCCGCTTGGCGTGGGTGAAACGATTCGTAATGAACAGTAGTTAGAGGAATTCCGTGTCAATAAAGTCACTGCTACCAGCCCAGCTTCAGAGTGATGTATCCTCAACGCTCATAAGAAATTTACAACAAATATTTGGCTGATTTCAAAATGCCATAATAATAAATTGTAAACTGCCAACATTGTAAGCTATACATGCAATTAATTTTTGCGTTATGCTTCAAAAGATTGTAGATTCATTCCTGTGCTGCATGGGTTTAGGAGGAAAATTGCTGACTGAGCAGTGATGAGCTGGGGCTCCATTACAATACAATTATCTATATTAATTACTTCGGGAGTATATTATTACAGGAGGCATAAACCACCCAGTTTGTTTTTCGACGAGCTACGATGGACATCGTACAACATAATAACCCAGACCAAGAAAATTCAAATGATTTACGATGCATTATAAGCTGGGACTTGTGAGTCATTCCTGCCATTCTTCTCCAACAGCCCCTATACATCAAACAGGGAGCAATGAAAAGGAAGTAAGGAAATAAAACTTGAAATTATTGAAAGAAATGAAGGATTAATTGTGCAAAAACGATTTAAATGAATGTCTACGTAACAAACCTATCCATGGTGGGGTGGGCGCCGTGCTTTACTGGACAAGGAGAAAAAATGTCCATATGGATGAGGACCATCAAACTTCAATTGAATATCTTGCGTGAGCGACAAAAAATAATAATAATCCTACGGATTGTTGCGGAGTGAGTGTAAGCGTACTTCAATGTATAAGCTTCAATTGCTTGGGACACATCTTAGGTACATAATAAAAAATCTGGAGAGAACAAAGGAGCTGATGGAAGATGATTCTGGCCTGGCCTACAATACCCAAAGACGATTTTGGATGCTCTCGTTCCGCTCGAATACAAAGTACTGCTTGAGGGAGTGTCATGGTCACTAAACTACACTACATACCTACATTATACGGGGCCTTTCTTTGTTCCAGCAGGTTTCTTCCATTAGTTCGTATAAAAATAAAAATGTTAAGAGCAAATTAGAATACACGAGGCATTAAAAAATAGAAAACTTGAATACGTACGTACTCTGAATTCTGAATAAATGAGGAACACAAAAGGTAATAATGTCGAGCAAATAAAGAAATTAAGTTGGAGTTGGAAAGGATATTGCATTTAATTGACTTTATGATATGTTACGGCGAGTTAGAAGATACGCATGTTTTTTTATGATGCGCATGCCATACATGTATATACTTCTGACTGGAGACTCCATGGAGTTTCTATTCAAGTCAATATGTAATTTTCCAGGACGTTAGATTACTTTTCATTTTTTTTTTCAAAAAAAAAATCTAAAACTTAGATTGGAAGGTGTATCCCTACCTCACGTGTAGCACTACGAAGAAGATGAAAAACCAGGGATGATGCGCAATATTATAAAAATGATAACAAATTACATTTGGATCTTTCATCATTGAGAATGGCGGGCGGTAAAATTGTTTGTACAATTGAATGACCGTCACATTATCAATTTTTTTCCAGACCAGGACAGGGACGGAACCGTGCAAGGACAATTTTTATAGACGACTGATTTGACTTTACAAATCCAATTCTAAGATCTGCATCAAACACATCTACAAAAGACCAGCCTGGTTAGGGGGACAAAAAACAGAAGTACAAATTATTGTCATTGTACAATTGTACGAGTACATTACAATTTGAAAGCAGAATAAAAATGAAATACACAGTAGATCTACCAACATATGTATAATAGGTACCTGCATCAGAATTTGAATTACAGAAACCTCGATAGAATTTGCGAACTCATTTTTTTTCAATGCTCCTACTGTCACAGTTTGAAACATCTTAAATCCGTACATCCTTGTCATTTAGGGTTAAGTATTCCAATTCCAAGCATCGAATCGCAAATTTGCTTGTATTCTAATTCCAAGTCATTTTGTTTCATATCCTTTGACTTGTCGTTAACCCTGTGATCGCATTTTCTATTTCTGCTCCGGCTTCTGTAATTAGGTTCAAACAAACAAGTTCGGATGTAGTCAAAATATAAAAGTGAGAATGAATGAGATTTTTCCATATTCGTAGGTACAATCTGCAATTTTTAAACAATAAATCAATGTCAAGTTTGAAATGATGTTGACGACTGTCACACTACATATTACACTGAACTATTAATGAAACATTTTAATTTTACTAATTAAACATTAACACGAACCTGATAGGTTGGGTGTAATTATAAACTTGTAAATACCTTTGTAACTACCGCGGTTACGGTTTCACCTTTGGCCTTCAAATTCTCAACTACCTACCTACACTAACATTTTCGTTCCACTCAAAATTGCAAAATGCCAGAAGGCTACAACTGCAATCTGCAAGAGTGATCCACACTACTGAATCATTATGCAATACGGATACTGATGTCACTGCTTAAGTAGTGCAACGACAGTAATAACAGTAATTGAGTAAAACACTTTGTTTTAAGGTAAATGAAACAAAATGAAATATCAGACTACCTTCAATGCCTAGGTATTTTATAGCAAGAAGAGGAGCATCAATCTAAATGGCAAAGGACAGAGACCAAAACAGCAACTTTAAGGTGTTATATACTAGTACATATCTGTATGCTCTGTACATTCGGTATAAAAAAAAGCATGGCGAATTGTGACCGTGTGTTATCCATCATGAAGCCATCCAGGGGGTCCTGTTTCAACGGATGTAAATCATTTTCTTTTGCTCTGCTTTTCAGTTCATCATTGTTTTACTAGAATAAACAAAAGGGTATAGAAGTGCAAGGGTACGTGCTCGCATCGACAAATTATATACCTAATTTGAATTTGACCAAACGAAAATTGCTTAATTTATTTATTGCATAACCTATGACTTCATTACACTTGGATTGGGAATCATTGCCCATGGCCCATGATAATGATCTGCCGACCACTACTTACCACTTTTACGAAACGACCACAACACAACCAATGACCAAGGAAGTATTATAGGTATTTATGCACTTCGTTTCCGTTGACGGTATCTTGATTTCGGTCAGAATTTTCTTGGACACTAGGTACTTGAAACGTCGAATGCAACACAATAATAATGGTCACTTTGTTGGACATGATAGTTGACACTTCATGTCATGTCATACTTTACATATAATACCCATGAAGAATGCAGTTTAAACGGCCAAGGGCACGCACAGGCAAACGGTTTGGCGCGAGTTTGTGGAAGGAAAGGAAAAGGAACCCCTTCGACTTTATTCAGTGCTGCCCAAAAGTGTTGCTAGTCTAGTCAAGTCTAGTCACGCCCAAAATCAAAGGCAGCTAGTCTAGTCTAGTCAAGTCACACTGTTTTCGAGGCCTGCCTAGTCAAGTCTAGTCTAGTCAGCTATCCCTTAACATGGGAAGAATCGTGGCTAGTCTAGTCTAGTCATTTTTTTCTGCGCCTCTTGCTAGTCTAGCCTAGTCAAGTGTCAAGTCACCAGCAGTTTTGTAAGAGTCAACTAGTCTAGTCTAGTCAAGTCAAGCGGCCGAAAAAGGTGAAAAGTCTAGTCAAGTCATAGTCTTCTAGTCAAGTCAGACTAGACTAGGGCAGCCCTAGAAATCTGTTTCGGTGGGCATTAAAAATGGACGCATCTCGCATTTGGAACGCATTACAAACTCATCATTCGGTAGTTCGTAATGGCATGAAAGCCATTTTCGATCCTTTACCAAATGAGTTTGTGTGTGTGAAGCATTCAAGATGCGATTTGTATTCATTTTTAATGAACGTTTCTACAGTTGACAGTAATAGCAACTTCTTTTATGAAACGTTGTCTGCTGTTGTGGTAGGTGGTAGGTAGGTACTCGTAATTAAGTTTTAATTAGAGTTTTGGTAAAAATTGTAGAATACATTAAAAACCAAAAATAGTCGTATTACATCCGTAGTTTTTCAATCCGCGCATCTAATTCATTATTTTTCTTTGATCCTTTTCTTTAGATGTTGACTGTCCATTCCTCCATTCTGCATCTGTATCTGGCTAGTGAGTCAGTTTGGATTCTCAAATTGAGTGTAACAATAAATAAAAGGTAAATGTGGGATCGGAATGCATTCTAATTGTTTTAAGTCATGAAGCTGCCAAGTTCAGTTGGAGCTGAGCAATAATTAAAATCACCGTACGGTTTTTCATCCCATCACCCATTGTTAGTAGTAATCGAATCAGATTTTTATCTTGGTCTGTATTTCTGTTTGTTACCTTTCGGTTCTAAGGATCCACGTGATCGTCCAATCGTGATCTGAGTGAATTCTTGTACCGGACTATGCTTAGATACTACTGCTTGAATAGAAGTTCGTCCTTCTTCGAGCATGAGGTGAGTAGCAGTCATAGCAAAACACTTGTCTTTTAAAAATTTAAAGTATGTAACTAGTGCGTTGTAAATAGGAACATCTTGTGCTCGGTTTAATTTGCCAAATCATGTGTTGTAAATTATTCAGAATCAAATCACAATGGAAATCATCTTAGAGAAGAAAATTAGAAGCGAAGTGAACAAGAGGAACTCGACTCAAATTCAAATCATCGACAGCTAATAACCTTTTAATGAGAATTGCTCGGGTGCCAGTGAATTCTGTAGTGCAGTTCGCGTGACACGTACTTCCATCGATGTAAGAATAATACATACATGTAGTTTCTCTTGTAACTAGAATATGTTAATGTCAAAGTCAAAACATCGCATTCAAACTTAATGTTTCAATCAGTGAAAAGGAAAGCATGCTTCTTATTCTACGGAAAAAATAGTCAGAAAAATAGAGTGCTACCATGAATACGAATATAATTAATAACTATGCTTATGTTCTTGTAAAAATATAAATCAAACCAATTGAGCTTGTGCCTTTAGAGTTCATGCAATTAATTTCGTTATTATTAATTATTATTATTACTAATGCGCTGTACGCATAAATTAATTATCGTTTTATAATCTTCCTGGTTCTTTAATTTTGTTTTTGTGTTATTGTTGCAATGAATTTTTTGTATAGGAACGTGGCCAATAAATGAAGTAAAGCCTGCTCTCGAGTAATGTTAATCGGAACTTAATCTCCGGATTCGAAATCAGATATGTATTGTGTTGTAGCACAAGCCAAAATGGAAGCCACCGTGCCACCCAGGTTGTTTCGTGCTCCTAGTTCATACAGAAACGTTGTAACGGTTCCCAGTCTCAAACGGTAATGTACCAAACATGTATATGCGATGAACAATGAATGTAGCAATGGGAGTAAGTACTTAATTGGATATTGGAACCTGTAAAGATTTGATTATCAAAAAGTGATTTAATTTATTTTTTTGCTAATTAATTATTATTGATGGAATGTTCAGTGGAAGAATTCGATTCGGATGTAATGTCAAACTAAATTAGTGCAAAGTATGTGCAACTCTTAATTTTAAATTAAAATTATATTCCCATATATATTATATATTAAACTAATAAGAAAAGTATAAGTAAAAACAGTGTACAATGAATTATTGTTTAAATTATATGTAAGAGTAAAGTTTACTTTGTTTTACTGGGACAAGCCACTTCATAAACAAAAATAACCCCAGGTTTCTTGAACGAGTAATTTTGAACTACTTTCCGGCCAACCTATATTTTGCACAAAATACATTTTTAATATAGTTATTTGCGTTTTGAAGTCAAATGTTGCTTTGTGATGAATAATTCAATTTAAATTTACTGGGCTGCCGTAGTATTTTTTGTCATTAACACCAAAACATTTTATGCTGTAAAAGTTTTTAATTGAGTTAAAAAAATCGAAATACTACGGCCTTCCATTTCATTTTATCAATTAGTGTATTGTATCAGTACTGAAATAATAATAATTCGCATTTTAATTACTTGTGTCCAACATCCAGTTTCTTCCAAGTACTTCATGTACGGCTCCAACTTTCCAACGTACTGATCGACGTAAGAGAGATACTCCTCACGCATTACAATAACAATAATGCCTCCTGTGGAAATAGTAGAAAAGTTACATTATTACATTACAAATATAAAAGGCAGCGCACATAGAACAAGCTACACAATAATTTGCAACAAATGTTTAGTAACTTAGTAACTGTGTCAATTCAACAGTTTAAGTAGTTTAGCTTTTCACCTGGTTTGACAACGCGGATCATTTCATCTATAGCATTTACGGGGATGTGCCCCTCTCCCATTCCACCCGAGATTGCTAAGCAATCATATGTATCTGGAAGCATGAAAATCCTAAAGTGTTGTGCATGGAATTATACTACAAAAAAACTAATTCAGTTGCTGGTTGTTTCTTTTTACGTTACCATTTCTGGAATCTATGCATTGAACCAACTGGTAATGTTGCTAGTAATTAATTGAATTAATTTATAGAAACTCACTTGTTTTAATTTCTTGGATTTGGCCATATCCGATTGGAATTTGAAATGTTTTTTTATAAATATTTCTTTTCTCAAGAATTTCCATCATTCCGTCGGATGGTTCCAATCCATCAATGAGTCTAAATTAATAATCCAATTTATTACTTTACTTTAAAATATGGAGTGTTTTCCAGACTATTCTCTGTATGTATACATAAATTCTCCTACCGAAATCCATGAGAATAGAGTTCTTCTCCAACTCTGCCCGTCCCTGCTGCTACATCCAGAATCTCTAACGTTGCTACTTCGTCCTTTTCATAGTATTTTGCTATGACCTCAGCTGTAATTGCGGGGCCATTGTAACGACCGCACGAAATATCCTACATATAATTAAACAAACGAAATTTTCGATTGTCATAGTTACTCGTTGTACGTTACCTTTATTTAAATCACTATTTGAAAAGCGATCAAATACTTGCTTTAAATTGGTACTAGCTTACCTCGTCATACGTTCTTGCCCAATTGTCGTATACTTTTATCGTCTCATCGAAAGAAATGCCTTTTTTATGAGCGGAATAATTTGTCTGAAAGTATTTTTTTAATAAAAAAAAGGCTAATAACATTTAATAATTTTGATTTCCACAAATCCTACCTAAAGTCGGGTTTAAGGTTTTGGTAATGCTTTCACAGATTTGTTTCAAAATAAAGATAATGTATACCTGCCTACATAATTTGTATAAGGGTATTACAGAATTGATATAATACTCACTAAGTAAGCCGGGGCATCTCCATCAGACACATTTTCAAATCCTTCCACATAGCCCGTTTGACCACCAGCCTGTTGAGCACTTTCTACCTGCAAATTTTTCATTTGGGTAATTCCGTATTTTAGTCACTTCAAATTCAAACAGTACAAAATCTTCAAACTATTCCTCTAATAAACTTTAATTGATAAAAATAAGAAGTAGCAATGAGCGTGCTACCCGTGAACGAGTTCCAATAACTACTGATTGTGAGCGGAGTGGCAGAACTATACTGATAGAAACAGAAACGCGATCACCGGTTTCCCTAGTGTTAATTGTTCCACAGTTTCATATAATATTTTTATTGCTCATGATGCTTCGATTTTTATTGGCACTACCAGTAGCATCGTTTTTTCGCCTTTGACAAAATAGCAAATTTAATTACCCATTGTTTCTTTGCATATTTTTATGTTTATTTATTGCCTCGAACAATTTATATTCGATTGTGGGTACGTCTGTGTGCATAGGTATAAGTACCTACACTGTAAAAACAGACTGTTAAAAGTGAAGTCTAAAAACATTTTAAGCCCATTAGGAACTCATTTAGATCGTATTACAACCATTATATAATTAGTTCCAGATGTATTTCACGCTACTTTGTTCAATAATTTAAGGCTTCAATTTTAATAGTTTTTGGTAGAGTGTACCTACCTACACTTATGATACTAGTGTCTTTTGAACAATAAAATTTTAGCTCCCTTTAATTTTATGACATTTAGCTAATATGCGTATTCGTATGCGCATGTAATTGTTTACACAAAACATTTTTTTACAGTGCCTCCTGGTGTCTAACAGTAATACGAAAGAGCTTCAATTTAGCATCACCCATTCCCATGCTAAATGCGTGCTTTACTTAAAGGCAGGAAAGAAATCTTTAATAGCAAAAATATTTGGAGAATTTTGTTCCCTTGGCAAAAGGAAGGAAATGCGGATAAGCGCAACAAGTGGGAAGAAATGTCAAAGATGTGAAAACCACAGATCTGGCTCTTCGTCAACATAGCTGGACTTTCTTGTCTGTCCTTGTTGCAGCCGTTGTTGTTGTTATTGTGAAGCTCGAGTTCTCCTTAGGCTTAAAAAGTTAAAGCCAAAATTTCATGCCAGTAAAGAATTTTAGCATTTCATGGAAGACAGGGATAAATATAACTGACGATAAGTTGACTTTCTCTTGAATTATAAGCACTGGGCCTTCATGTATACAAGCATATTTACCGCTCTCTCACATCCAAATTAAATATTCCTACGAATCCACTTACACTCAGGATACGGAAGATCTTCCTGTCATCTTGTTACAGGTTTGGTGGTCTTACGTGCCCTTCCTCTCAAGCAGTAGATAATTATAATACTATTGCGTAAACATGTACATACATATGCAAATATACATAACTGCAACGGGAATTTCTTTAAATTAAAAAGTTTGAATTTGAACCGTTGACATTGTGTAAAAAAAGTACACGATTGTACTATAGTACCTACTGTGTGTAGGTACTTTAACATTTGTAATAGAATGTACGTAAGCAAAGCATTCCTTTGGTTTGCAAAAGTTAACTTAATCAATGCAATGCAATGGTAGGTATAGTATAGTATAACATTTTGCTTTTAGAATTCCTTTTACTGTTCCGCAAGTCACAACAGAGTCACAACTCATAATAATGTTTTTAACCAAATCACCCATGTTTATTAAATATGGTAATGATTCTAAAAATTCCCGTATGAGACACCTGAAACTATAGGACGTTGCTCCATTGTTCAGTGTAAGTATAATCATAATCATTGTACCTACATACAAATAAATTGCTATACTATTTGCTATATGCCCCTCGTCGCCGTGTTGTAATCAATATCTTGGTTTTGTTGTAATGCCATAAATTTACGCTTGAACTGTCTCAAGGAAAAGTCAGTTAACACAATTGTAAGCTTCTTTAACTTGTCACTTTTGATTATAATCATCTTCACATTATATTTACGGTTTCGAGCAGCTTAACCGTAACGTTTCTCAAGCACGTTAGCACATCACATGTGTATATGATTGGAATTAAGGTTCAATTACTAATCTACCACCAGAACCACCATGCATATGTACGTAAATGTACTATCCAGTATGTACAAAAATGATTATGGCATGCGTGATAGAAATGCCAAAGCGACCTTGACAAATGTATGAAAAATTTACACCAGAAGACCAAAAAGTAAAACTTGAGAAAAAGTGTGGATTCTTGGAAAGTAGTCTCAAAAGGCCCATGTAGCATAATGATACACAACACAATACATAAAGATAAGACAGCGGATTTGTTCTCGAATTTGTAAAACAGGGTGGTTATACACAGAACGTGCTGCTGCTGAAGCAACGGACGCAAAGAGATTAATAAAGCTAAATAGGTGTGCCATCAGGTACTAAGTAAATGCTAGGAAATTGCCAGAGTTGCAACAAAAGGCTGTTAGCTTCCTTGTGCCTATATAAATACAGACTAGCATCCACTTGGCTGTGAAAACAATAAGACTCATCCAAGCAGTAAAGGGTACAATTAAGTTCAACTTAAGCAAATTCAATGGGACGTCGACTTAAATTTGGGGAATAATCAAAGACGAAGGAATGGAAGGAAAAAAATGTATAATTAAAAAGCTGATTTATTTTTAAAGGAAATGGCTAATTTGAATTAAGTTGAACACCCCAGGAGTAACAATGGATGATTACAAAGGGACTGGAAATGAATTCCAATTTCAATATTTTTAAAAATTATTATAATATTATATTTTACTTGGTAAGATTTTTTCTTAGACTGACCTTCCTCTTACTGTAAACTATAATTATTATGATTGTATGTATCACAAATTGGTACAAAAAAAGAAGCTCCAGACGAAAGAAGAATTGGACAATACAGTTTTTTACACAATAAAATTAATAAATGATACATCCAGTAAATATAGGGTCTATCAGTAAATACTAAATACTAAAAAAAAACATGCTCGAGCTTTGTAGATAATACAGCGTGACAGATCAGAATTGGGTAGAAAATAATATGGAGTGGTTCTTGATAGAATTTTGTGAGCTAACGTGTGGCCGTCAAAGGTTTTTCAACCCCTGAGTAAAACACTGAACCGCATGACTTGAGTGGAGCGGGTGATATGGAGACAAGGAGGAATGTACATACAAGTATAGAGATTTGTTCAAAATTATGGGTATAGCTACATGTGTATCTTGGAATGACGTTAAAAAACTGGCAGTCAGCTCCCCGTCAGTTCGACACTAAATGGTGACAGAGCAACTAAACGAGCTGACGGAATTCTCGTAAAAGAGTGAATTCATATCCAAAGCATTCGCCTCTCACTCGTCCTCGTCATCTACATTTCCCACGACTCAATGGACTTTATGGCATATCATAAGAATAGAATCACCACTAGAAATTAATTTCCCATGATCATCTCTGGTTTGTACAAGGAACTGACATGTGCAAATCTCATCTCATCAATAAGTAGACGCCGTCATCGTTGCTACAAAAATTCTATACACCCATCTCCTCAAACATACTGGGATAGTGATAGTACAGATGACGGATAGTTAATAGCCTCACGATCACCCCTCTACACACCTGTACACAGTAAAGATACAGACAGACAGAAAGACAGACGCATCTCTGATCTGTACCTCAGCCTCCATTTCTGTCGTGATTTCCTTTCGTAAACTCAACTGTCCGGAACGCGTGGCTTAGCTCCCACTCTCTCGTAGAATATGGACTTGTGTTCTAAGTTCTAACGCTTCACTCTTGATAATATTTATTATAATTCTTAATACAGATCTATTGCGAACAAATACTAACACTGGTATACACCAATTTTTGATTCTACATACATCTGAATTCTCTGTGCAGTATTTAAACAAAATTCAAACCCACGATTAGCACAAATGGTAAGTCCTGTCCCTATATGATAGTAAAAATGTGAAATGTATGAATATTCTAAGGGCATACCAATAAAGTTGACAGAAATACAAACGTATAATTTTCTGCAGTATCTCAATCCTGAAGAAAACATAGGACAGCTAGCAACGCTAAGTAACTATTAGTATCCTTGGAATAAACTGAAAGAAAATCCCGTTTTAACCATTTCAAGATAATGTAATTTGGACGGTTTTCTCTTTTTGCGACGGTCTTGCACCTTCAATTTTATACGACTGCACTGTACTGGCTGTGCTTTTTTTTTGTTCGAATGGGTAAAGGTTTAAGAGTGAAGACTATTTTTATGTTTAGTACACCATACTCAATAGTATATGTACATATATGTAGTGTGAACTACGAGTAGCAAAGTATGCGTAAAGTATAAGTAAAGTATTCTGTAAGACACGGAATCTATTTAGGATCATATCCTTTTATTCTTTTTTCCGTATTTTCTCTCACTATTTTTCTATTTCATTCTGATCTGAGGCTCTTACTGCATTCTAGTTCAAGTCAATTGCGTTGTTATGTTAATGCTCAAGTTCATGCATGTGGGTATGTGCCAAAGTCAAGGAAGTTTGCTACTTTTCAAATTCAAATGTCTTCCCTTCCCATTTACCTGTATCCGTCCCGTCCGTCCACCCGTCCCTCTTGAACTTGAGCGTAAGTCAGTATATAAGTGCATGCACATAACATTATCACTGTCAGTACTCTCAGTTTCCACTTACTTTCCATATATCGCAGAGATGTAATCTTCCTATAAGACCCTATGCTATATGATTATGATACTATGCAGCCGTGTACTTGTTTTGTTTTTCATACGGTACTGTACTGTGCATACGATACGACAGCTTTTCAAGATTATGTAAAAGAGAATTTCCTCCGTCACCAGAATCGTAATACTATGTTGTATTAGGTAGTACATATGCCTATATACATACAAACTACAAAGCTATATATGTGCTTATTCTATCTCAGACTTTAATGCTGAAGGAGATGGGCTTATGGTCTTTTGGTAGTTAATGAAGTACTAGAAAGCAGAGTACAAAGGAGACAGGGAAATTGTTTACCGTTAA
The DNA here is from genome assembly GCA_034695205.1 of Dicyrtoma fusca. Classification (NCBI taxonomy): domain Eukaryota; kingdom Metazoa; phylum Arthropoda; class Collembola; order Symphypleona; family Dicyrtomidae; genus Dicyrtoma; species Dicyrtoma fusca. The sequence continues at coordinate 19,459 of JAQFZC010000512.1, forward strand.
GAAGATTTATCATTTTCTTCATTTCATTCCAAAATAAAAGTGTATCTTGACATTTTCACATATTTCTCACTTTTCGACCATCAATCTGTACCATTCAAGGGTTACACATACTACAGCCGCGATGCTCGCTACTGCGGGTACGCCGTACGCATAATATTTCATTGGCAGTAGGTAGGGAACCAAATCTATTTATTTGAACTCATTTTGTCCAACATACTTAGTACATACATACATGTACTACGCATATTTCTCAATTTCAAATTATTAGCAACGTTTTATTGCGCCTTAAACGCCATGTTGCTATTTTTATTTGTCTAAAAGATTGACCACCCCAACATTAAAGAACTGCTATGTTTGAACAACGTTTTTGTGAGCAAAGCTTCAAAACGCGAGGAAATGAATCACTCCTATATGTAGCTATGTAATACATGCTTAAGATTGCCTACCTATTTTCCGATTCTGGGTCTTCAAGTGGCAGTGTGGTCAATGTGTCAAATTCCTGTAATTATACAATCGTCACCTATCTTTTTTTTATTTATTGGTATTGGCATTAGCGTCTAGGTACCTCGACTTATGATCTGACTCGTAACATAGAAACAGATTTAGTAACACAGTGCAGAACGGGATTCGCACGTCCAAGTTTAATTGCTTGTGTTTTTAGCTTCCAAGCGTAATAATATACTTATACATGATAGCCATTATTGCTATATCTGTTCCTTTAGAACATTCGAACTTGAGCATATGCATATAAATGTGCACTAACAGTACAAGCGGAATGTCCTACGATTAAACTAATGGCATTTGGCCAACGCTTCGTCACCTAAAAATCGAATAAAACTCGACACAAATGAATTGTTTCACTACTGAAGTATTTGGCCATTGCAATGCAATGCAATGCAATACTGAGCTAAAAGGCACAACACTTTTCGGTGAGTCAGTTATATACAAATAACACATAGACAGGCGCTGCCTGGTAAGATACTTACCTATATACAGATATTTAAAACACTGAACTTGAGTTTACTCAAGTGGTCGTGAAATCGTGAATGAACTGCCTCTGTCTTACATTTCTTCCGCTGAAGTTTCCCGAGTTCATTTCTGAAGAGTCAACAGAGATTTATTATAAACATATGTAATAGGTATGTAGATACCTAATACGTACTTAGGTACATACATCGACCAACTTTTATTAATTATTGATACTTATGCAAACGTGTAGGCTTACTTATGAGCTAGGAATTTTACATAAGCTTCTTTATTTAAACACCTTCCTTATTTTACTTCTGTATGTGCAATATGCTCTTACAGACACGGGTATACAAAGCATAGGTTGAAGGCAACGTAATACTTGAGTGTGTAGGTTCAACAAAGAAAAAAAAGTAATAAATTACTGTTTAATTAAGTGACAGAAAATGTCTTTGTCACAGAGCATAAGCAGACACAAAAAAGGACGGCTAATGCCCATTTCATCCATCCTTATAGTTATGAATATTATTATTATTATTCTTACGTTTGAAGCAGGCTCCACTTTTAGATTACGATTAGACTATAACCAACACACTTGTATTATCTGTACAGTATTATTATGTATACTACTGTTCTGGAAACGAAAAAAGTACACGCTTATTTGCACAGAAGCTTGTGTACTTATGTATGCTATAATTATCCACCCCGGTTGTACAGAGATGTGCTTACATACGTAATTACAACTACTTTACAATTTTATATCCCATCTTGAGACCTCCACAGGATAAAGGATGAGATTAGGTTAAGTGTCTGCGGTACAACATCATTGTATGACTGCGAACTGCGAATCACCTTGGCAGCGTCCGGTAAATTGTAATTGGAATTGAAATAATTGCTTCGCTGCTCAGCACAGCACTGATGAGGATTCACACTATGTACCTACACCCTCACTACTGATTGCTATATTCGTCTCTGGTTTAGTAACAAAGCATTGAGGTGCTAGAGTGCCGTCCGTGTTCGTACCTAAAATCTCAATCTCAATCATAAGTGCATTAAGTCATGGGCATCTAAGGCACTATGTTACATTTTTATTCGTTATAATCATGCCGTCATTTGCTGGAAGAAACAAAAAGCTGGCCTCAGAAGAAATTAATTGAAGCTCTAATATGTATTGTCTGGAGTCTGGTCTTGCTGCTTTAGACCTGATATGTACTCATGTTTTACACACAAACATACGTAGAAATGCGCGTCTACATAATACGAAGGCAAATTAAAATCTTTAAGAGGTTTACAACGCTTTTTCATTTGCATTGTTACTACAGTATTAATATGAAGAAATCCCAGGACGTTGATACTGACACTGCACTGGCTATGACACTGTCGTCCACTACAGCTCAGTGCAATCCTGGTCCTGCCTAGCAAAAGTATTCATGGTAGAAGCCACAGAGTTTTTGGAGCGATTACGTGAACGATTATGACACTGTGTTTATACATACTGTACTGTATCTGCAAAGCTAGAGAGACAGGCATGCTGCAGAAAGTACAAAGGTAAATTAAGCCCTGTATGATATGCATACAGAATAAAAAGAGCATGATAATTCAATCTTGTCTATTTTTTGTGCTGGAATTGGGATGGCACAGTCAGTCAGGTTGTCGGGTAAAGTATTCATTATATTCCTAAATGCACATTAGTGTGGTGGTCTACCATTATTACTTTGACTTTAGTGAGTGTGAGTCCCTCATTCCGCAATCCCTACGCTGTCGAATAAAATGAAGAAGCGGAGGATGAAGATGTGAGTCACACATATTTTATGGCGACTGAATAGTGTGGAGTCTGAGCGGTCTATCTGTACGGACGTGACAAGAAGGTGAAGAAAGTCAGATCAGGACAGTAAAGGACTCACTAGTCAGGGCATTAGACGTTGGACACTGGAAAGAAGTATGTACGCGTTCCATCCAACGTTCCTGTAAGTTTCTCTATGCTTCGATTAGAGATGTCTGCGGGTAATTAAGATGGAAATTTCCTTCAATTGGATCAAATTAAGTAAAATGTAGACAAATTATTGATTCTATGATAATGGAACCGTTGATGTACCGCTGTCTTTATACTGAATTATTGAATAGAACTAACTACCTGACAGTCTAAATTATCAAAGACTAATAGACAGCATGTAGCACTGCTATTTGAAGGAGTTACAAAAGAGACATTGACGGTGACAATTGATTGCGAGAAATTCATAATCTCTGCTCTCTGCCTGCCAGACCCATGCAACGCACACACGCATTTATTAGAATGTAAGTATCTCAGCTGTTCATCGGACACTTAATCGTTGTTCGTAAGTTCGTACCTGAGCATCTCTGATTTACCGTTCTGTGATCTTCGGTATGCGCTAAGTGTGAACAGACTGACCGGCAAACGTCAGATTTCTTTTTACAACGAAAACGTTTACCTACGAAGTTGTACCTATGTATGTATGTAGCTAGGTAGTTTACTTACATACAATGCAATGTGACTTTTTGCAAACCTCGTGTGTCATTGACACTGCGGCCATGACGATCCAAACTCCGAATTTCGATCCCGGCCTTTTGACAGCCTGCCCAACTGCCCACGAGTTAACTTGGCGATTCAAGAAAAATAAAAATATAGCTTTCAGCAGAACATTTCATCACCTTACGTCATACTTTCAGACTTACATTTTCATGCTTTACTTTTACCGCAAGCTATCATTATTTTCTATCTAAAACTGCAGAAACAAAAGGAAGGCAAGATGAAGTACATTTGTAACAATTGAAATACATATAATGCGCATAATTAAAATCTTACACTGGTTTTGGAATTATCTGAATCTTCTCTTTCCTATTAATTAAACCCAACATAATTTTGCATAACATTTACATCTCTCTTATATTATAATGCTCTCATTCTACATGTATGTATACGTATCCATTTTTCCATGTAACTTCCAAGTTCGCAGTTTCTAGGATTTTGCGGGGAATAATACAAGAAGAGGAATGTTGACTTGATTTAATGGAACTCATGACTTGATGATTTTAAAAGTAAATATACGTTTTGAACCGTTGATGGCAAATTATTGACGGTAGCAAGCCAAGTTAAGCCATATTGCGCAGACACAAGCTTTAAAATTCACATTTTCCGATTGCTCTTCATCTTCCTCAGGATACGCTTTATTTAACACGACAGAACAGAGAACAAAGATGGAGGTGAGATATTAAAACCTAAAGGGACAGAGAGACAGACAGACAGGCAGAAAGGCAGATTTAGTATACATATATGTATATACTAAAAGTCAGGAAATAAGAAAGGAATGATTCAAGTTACAGATATGTCAATATATAAGCCGGAAGATGTTACACAGTCAAGAATGAATAGAAAAGACGCTTGAACATTCTTGAGAAATATCAGCGTGAAATGCCGGCAAAATAAGAAGCAAATGCCATTGTGATGGACTGTAGTATCCGTGCTGTGTAATGGGATATGCACCACTAAAAAGGTAGAAAATGGATTCTTGTGAATACTTTATGTATGTGTTCCATATAATAAAACAAACTATACACAATTCGGATGAAAATGCAAATGTGTGTTCAAAATGAAGAACACTCTCATCCCTTCAATAGTACATTTGTGAGTATAAACTATAGAAAAAGGTATGCGCTGTCCTGTAATTTATAATTGACACTTATGTTCCATTAGCATTAGAGCAACGCGCAACGGGCTTGAATTGGAATTTACTTTATGCTGGGACTGAGGAATGGAAAAATAATTTCACTACCTTTACTATTCAAGTATTTCGAAGCATTCAGATTCTGACTCATATTTTTATAAAGTTACAAATTTTTGCGAAAGAGGATTTGACTCGAATGAATGAATAAGCATTTTGTTGGAAAAATTTACTTTCCGTCCATCAATTACTCCACTGCAGCACTGATTACTGGGTACGAAACATTTAAAAGGATATAGACGTAGCATGCTATAGGCGTCTACTTTAAAAATCTTTTTGAGCTACTCGAATATGTCTTCTTTGCAGACATTTTTTTGTATTCTTGGCTACTAAAAATCTGACCGGAATTTCCAAATAATTTCAATATACTAATCACAGACCTGCCATTAAAAATGGAAATATTTCGTCTACTTTATAATTACTGGAGGCGGATTTTGTCACCAAAAAAATGTGCGAATGTGCGAGAAAAACTTACCTTTGAAAGTCGGAAGTACCTACGTAGTCAATGACTGAACTAGATTACCAGTTACGAGCCTGCCTGTTACTCTTCACCTTTAACATGGGAAGAACATAATAAAACGAAAATTGCAGGGATCTGCTATACACTTGAAATCCACAAAGAGATAAAAGACTCAAAAGCGACAGTATCCCTACTCATGATGGTAAAAGGATGGAAACTTCATACAACTAATGAAAGACTGAAACCAATGCTGATGGATTCTGAAAACAATAAATTACCTATTACATAACAGTAGCTTTGGATGAGAGTCGGAATCTACACGATCTAACTAATTGCATGGTTGCGTTCGCTGTCATCGCAATTTAAAAGAAAGTGAGATGTTTAAAGAGTGCAGTCAGCAGCCGACATAGGATCCGCAGCACACATGTTACCTAACACCTGTGTTAGTCGTAGATGCACACAAATACATTCATGCCTGTAACATTTATACCTACTTAAATTGAACCTCTAGTTTATAAGAATTTTTTTAAATGTTCAAAGCATATTTGACCGTTCTATCTTCTAAAGTTTCTACAAACGTTGCAATTATTGCACATTTTTAAAAATATTACATAGAACTCTTTGAATCCTTAATAAATCGCTTTATAGAGCAACTTATGCCTACAAGATTAGATAGATACATACATATTTTAGTAGAGGAAGGTCAAACAAGGCTTTAGATTGCCTTGGTTGGGATTTTGGGATTCTCAAGCATTACATATTTACTTCCCAGAAGCTTTATTAGCCCAGCTACCGTTCCTGTATTGTTGTGGCTGGTTTCGTTTCCTACGTGTTTCGACATTTTTGCTGTTCCTTGTAAGCTCAATCCCGGTATTGCAATGGGAGTGCAATAATACTACAAGACAATAATGGAAAAGACACAGAGACTGATTCTGGTTCTGGTCTAGATTAACAATGGATGTAATGTATACTCACACTTATTTCATTAAACACAGCTTTCAATAATGGCTGCATCTTTGGGGCTGAAAGGAAGAATACAATGAAGGGACTACAGAATAGACAGAGACGATGCGATGGGACTGAACTACCAGTAAACGTGAAGTCAAAGCCTCAGTAATGAAAAAAGCAACAAGGGAATGCGGGGCTTACGATCAGTTTAAGGAAGGTGACGGTGCGGTGATGCAATGGACACGTCTACGTATATGTATGCATGTAGTGTGAGTGCTAGAAAGAAGGAAAGCGTCATAAAAGGAACGTTGTTCATAAAAAGGGTTAATGCCTTCTTATTTATGTAATTTGACACCCCTTCCTTTACCTTTGCCTACAATCCAGTCCTATGATAATACAGATTCAGATAAATAGGGATAGATATCATTATACGCACGCATGTAAGAACAAGAGAGGATCTTGAATTCTTGAGTGTTGAGCTTTTACTGCAGATATTTAGAATAGCGATGATCGTCCTCATGATTACGTCTGTCCTTTCCTTTCCTTCTTCAACTTCCTCACACTGATACGCCGTCGTAAATATACTAAGCTACGCTTATGCAAACTTGTAAGTATACATATATACTTGTTACATGGGTCCTAATCGTAGGTATAGCGACTAACAAACTACTAACCACGACATACGCTACTACAACGTCGACTACAAAGGCAAACTTGCGGGGAGGAAATGAGACTAAAGAGGATTATTTAACGATTAGCGATGATTTCAATATTCTTTTCCCTTTCTTGTTCTCCCAGCATGTGCTATGATTTAATAACTTTCTCATTACTTCAAAAACTATTAGCTTTTGTCAAAGAGTTTTTAATTAACAAACCTGATTTTGATCTCTTGATGAATCCTCCAATTATGCAGTAGACTTGAGAGGCAAGGCAGCTCAGGAACGCAAATAAAATATCCCATCTTTAAGGGGCAGAAGATGCTAATTGTAAATACTTAAAACGGCTCAAAAAGTCTTATCTACACCCATAGCGTGGGGGGATTTTGCTAGCAGCATGTTTTGCCTTTTAGTAAATGCACACTATTTGTATTTTGAACTTTTGCATTCGGTGCAAGTAGAACATTTTGCAAATGAAATTCAAGGGCAAAGCATATTTTTCACAGTACCGTAGGACGTGTTGCTTATGTATGTATATACAAATATATGCGTGCATGGGCATTACATTTGTAATAATTGTATAGGAATTGCAGGGTTCCCCTTTGCTCCTTCTTTATGCCCTTAATTACTAATATTATATTGATTAGACTGCATACATCCAAAAATCCTGAATTAAGATTTCGATCGATATTCTGGGATCCAAAGTCAATCAGAATTAGAGTTCATTGAATCGGAAGTTTTTCCAAACTTGCTTCGTGCTCTCCCGGTGTTAGTCTGGCTTATCAAATTTGGCAATCAATAAAACTGCACATTTGCGGTATAATCGTCACTACTAATTATATCAAGCTATATACATATACATAGGTAGTTTCCGCGGCACACTACATATATTGTAAGCCGCTTAGCTGGATGCAATTTTTATTGAAATTGTATCAACGGGGGGATAATGTGTGTTCAATAAACTCTTGAACTTGCATTTTGGTAGCAACCTTACTTAGGTATGTATTTAAAACATGCCACTGGAAAGCGTCTAAAACATTTTGCAAATAATTGCAATAGGAAATGCATGCATTCCGTCATTCCATGTGCACCCAGAACAAAATTAAGGCAAAATAAATCTATTCCACGCATTTTAATAGTAAACATCGTTATACACCAAACTTTGTTTCTCTGTAGGAAATCTTATCTTGAATTACAGCATGTACATACATAGCTACAGTATGCAGTAGGAAGGAAGCCGTTTCCGTAATAGTATTACGTAGTACAAGACAGCACGGCACAGGTAGATATCTAATAACTACAACTACGATGCATGTGTAGCTAAGTATGTAGATAGTTTGCACCTTACCATCCCCATCAACACTTTTAAAAAACACGGCAAATGGCGGCAAGACTTTCTTCTTTGATTTGCTACCATTTGCTGCTTTGCTGTAGCTTGGAGTTTTGGTTTGGTGTGGTTGATGTGATCTTGGATTGTTGGATGACAGAAAGATGAAAGGGCGGTGGTGGCTCACGAAGACATTTGTCACTCTGCAGGTCGCTTATGATCCATGAAATTCCTCTTAAATGTGCTCTGATCATGTGAAACAACAGTTGAAACGGGTGCTGGGCTGTGTGTGTATGTTTCACAGTCAGACTCTTATTATATGCGTCTACTGTTTTTCGAGAAATCCACGCAGCATTTTATTAGTCTTGTTATTATCAGTACTGTCGTGCATTTGATGGAAGCTATATATATATCTACACATATACTCTAAGAAGCTCCATTTCCATTCTGGACGATACCGAGTAATTCACGAGTGCGAGCAATCAGCGGTACTCAACAGCAATCGCATCATATCACAGCCAAAGATACAGTTTACTGTACAAAACATAAAATCCCTTCGCCTTCTGCTATATTTGAACGTCTGAAGCCAGTCAGCCACGCAGCCCCGACGCAGCTCAAACTCGACATTATTTATCTGCATGACGATTATCCGTACATTAATGATTGCCTAATATGACCTACGCAACGCGAAATCATACGGAACTAACAATCATTAATTTTTTATTTATTTTTTTGTTCAAATAAACGTTACATCGTACGCTGTGTACGTTTGCAATGCAACGACGGTTAGACCACGGCAGAGTCCGAACCAGGTCATCTTCCGCATCATCCTTTAATTGATAAGGGTATTAATTGTGGATATAAAAAAAGCGGAAAAGGGTGAAGGTAAAGACAAAGCTGCAAAGCTACAAAGCTGTGTTATTAGCTGTCAAAGGCAAAGTCAAGAGAGCAAGTGTGCTTGGTGCTATAGAACAATGTATGTAGAAGTAAAGCAACACCACAAAGGACGTACATAGATTACATAAGATCATCATCTGAGATCACAGGTTAATGTTGACTGGTGTAGTGTAGAACATGTATTATAACGCAATCTTGATCTCGATCAAATCAACCATGGGACCGGCTCTAGCAAAAATCCTGTGATGTGTGTTGTCAACATGTCTTGGTCATGTCATGATCATGATCATACAATCTCTCTTCCCTAATCGTAAATTTCCTCTTTCCTCGTTCCTCTGCTCTGCTTTGGTGCTTTGCAGTTAGAATTAGGAAATGAAAAACGTTAGTTGCTGGAATTATTAGTACAATTACTACAAGAGAGAGAGAGAGAGAGAGAGAGAGAGAACAGAAGATTCTTATTATTCTTTCAGCTGACTCTGAGTGTGGGATGGAGAGAGGAATGCTAGGGACTAGCACCACTGCACTGCACTGTAATATGTATGTACTCGACTGACACATTAGATTTTATTTTTATTTTTTTATATAAAAAAAATTGTTCACCGTTCCTTTTTATTTCTATCGGTATTATGAAATCCCTTGTCTTGTATTATTGACTTGCAATGGCTTACACTGACTTGGTCTATGTAGCATCGACTTTAGTACGGCAGCAGCAGCAGCAGCAGCAGCAGCAATCTACAGCCGTCATAAAAATAATTGCAAGTGTGTAAGTGCTTATATGAGTGCACTTTAAGAGAATACAATGGGCTAATTTTTCAGTCAACAGGTAAATACTGTATAAACATGTTCAAGCCCCTGTAAACAGCACAAAAATATCAAACGTGGGAAGCGCACCCACATCATCCCAGTGCTTCACTGTCAAATGTACAATATCTAACGTACTTGCAAGGGCAAAACACAGAAACACAGTAAAAATTCCTACAAATGCTAATAATAAATATAAATATAAGCATGTGCATCTATCTGTACGCTTTTCCCTGCGACTGTGACTTGTCTTGTAGATGGATGGAATAGACAAAAAAAGTAAATAATGAAAAATGCTCACAATGTTCCCAACAATACGCCGCAACATGTGCAGAGACAGAGAGGGAGAAGAGAAAAAAAGTCCTTTAGAAATAATATTCCATTATTGTATTGTCATTTGATGTACCGCTAACCGACCAAAATTTTACTTACTCATTCAATCTAGTCATACATACCTGTGCAGATAGAACAAGCATCTGTCTATGTGTATGGCTATATACTTACATATATAAAAATTAAATTTAATGTAGGCCTGAATTCGAATTCGAATTAATGTTGCCATTTACTTATCGCTAGTTAGAATGTTGGTAAGCAATTCTACTGTATATACTTTGGCATTTTATTTTGTGAATGATTATTCTCATGTGCATTTGGATTTGGAATTGACGGTGAGTTTACAAGTTTAGCAGGGTGTTCTTAAGACGAATAAGGAATAGAGAGATAGACAGACTGACTGACTGAAGAAGAATGTCGACTTGCAATGGATACGTTATGCGGTTATGCCTATAGAGTATGGGAATATAGACAGACGTTAGTGCTATATATATATACATATAGGTATAGCTAAGTCGAAGATTAACTTCCGCACCAGAAATTAACCTTCGTGAGCCAAGTGTTCGGGTTTTCTTTGGTCTTTAGGTCTAGTCTTAGCTTTGACGTTGACTTTTTTTTATTTTGAATTTGATTTTAAGAATAGAAGCCAAGTCTACAGTCTACAAGGAACAAAACGTACGAGAAATATAATACAATACAGTATCTTCTATCTACACACACAAATATAACCCTATCAGATCTCATCAATTATCTTTTTTTTTTCCTTCCCTATCTCATCTCATCGGTAACTATGAACTACGGCCAAGTGAAGAGGGAAAGATTTTGTAACCGAATTCCATTCAAGGTAAAATAGAGAGAACGGAATACGTAGTTTGAACGATGAGCACTTTGAATACGTTACGATGCTATCATCTATTAATGTGTGTGTGTGTGTGTGTGTGTGTGAGTGAGTGAATAAAAGAGTATCAATTGATGTAAGATGAATATCGATAGTACTATTACTATTAGCAGTAAAAGGGATGCCGGCATTATAACTTGTGCATAAGCATATACATATGATCTCTTTATTGAAGTCTCCATTAAAGCTAAAGAAAGTAGATTCATACTCAACATATCTGTACTGTAGTCCATAGTCTGGCCAGACAATGCAGAACAGTTGGTTTGGTTTTGGTACTTCAACGGAACTAGAATTTCTAATTGTGACTCTGATGAGTGGTAAAATAGCCGTCAATTTCAACCTCATCCTTCAAATCTCGACGAAACTATGCGGACAGATGCAATATCGCAAAAGAAAGAATCTCAACCTACACACACAACGGACCCAGAACGCAACGTGTGATAAAGTGTACGGGAGATTGCGATTAAACCCACTGTACCCACTCATTCGCTCACTGTATGTACATATGTGTGTACTACTCAAAGTGGCTGTTGGAGCTCTAATGGCAGTTCCAAGTCAATTCAGCGGATTCAAGAAGCCCTTTCAAGTCATCGTCATTTTGAATAATTTTGATCGATGATCGAAATCAGAATTAAGAATCGAGTGGGTAACTCTGCGCTTCAAGTTCAATCCGTAGATTAGGATGCTCACATTATTATCCTGTAGACATGTACCTGCCTATTAAGTACCTTTAAGTAGATAGCTACCGATAAAATACAAAAAAATACAATGCATTTTTATTACCAGCTATTCCTGTCCTGCCTCATTTGAGATTCGCATTCAATTCCCATTACGTAATTATTCCCATGTCACAATGTAAGGCTAATAGCTGTATCTTATATAAACCAACTAAAATGCCTACTACAGTACTTTGTTCAGTCCGCCCGTAGTTATTGTTAGGAAGCTACAATGAAGTTTCTTGATGAGGAAATTAGGGAAATTAACTGTACAACTTACCACAGAGATTTATTTTCTACCCATGAATCCCAATCATTGATCTTATTATTTGAACATGAAAATGTATAGAAATGCACAACTGCAGAAATATATGTAAATAATTTCAACAATATTTCTCAGGGTCTCGTGTGTACAGATTTAATAGCTTTATCCGTAAATAATGCCGTTTGTTTTTTTTTGTAAAAAGTGAAAAACTCGGATCACACGATACGATACGATACGCGTCTAGTCTACCTACTAATAAGGTAAATGTATGCATATAGTGCAAAGGCAAAGTAGCATCGCATCAGTGAGAAGAAATTAAAAGAAAGGAAGATGATACTGATGATGACTCGACTCTCAAGTCATCATTCTAAAAGCCAGCCTGGTCTCCTGAAAGTCTCAAAAATTGTAAATGTCACCAAAATACCAAAAGATGAACCACAAAACTGTGAACTGTGCTCTATCTGTACCTGTAAAAGTGTTCACTATGGAACCAAATCAAACCAGACTTGTCCAACTTCCCTTTCATTCTGATCTGCATAGAGTTCAGATGGTGGAAGCTACATCTCATATGTATTTCTAATAGTAAGTACTTCCATCTTCACATCCTCGTGAATCCTCATCAGTCAGTCCTGAAATTTCCATCTCTATGTGAATTTGTGGTTTTGAGGAGCGTATTTTTTTTCCTTCATGCTCAAAAGGAAACAACGGGCAACGTCAAAAGACGTTGTACATAGCTGATTTATAAAGTTACTGTACTGTTCCGTCTGACACTGCTCCTCTGGCTGTAAATGTAGTAGGGCTCTCACTATGGCTATGGTCATGTCATGGTCATGACATCCTGGGCTTCCCTGGCAAAAATCTTCTCTAATATTAACACGAAACTTGTTAGCCTTTGCACTCCAACTACAAGTACACATAATATGTACATACCCAAGCCGAATTACATATTCAAAACTAAAAGCTCTCAAGTGTATTTAACATATACATAGGTTTGCTAAGTTTACAACCGAAAACGATTACGTTTACACACAAGCTAAGAATTTGTGAATTTTCTTGCAAAAGTACTTGTATATATCTTTAATGCAGATATATGTATTACCTAGGTATGTATCTTTGGGCTTGTTTTATGGACGAAGGAAGCTGTATATGGATGCTGTAGGATTATGTAAAAAGCATTTTAAGAAGTACTCTTTCTTATTTTTTCATCTTGTTGTTATGCTCAAGTCAAGGATGAAGCACATAAATAAACAGGAGCGGATTACAATTATGGTTGGGAATTCATTGCTCTATCTTGGAATGAACTGAGCTGAAAGAAGAAGAAGAAGACGAAGAAGAAGAAGACGAAGAAGAAGAAGACGAAGAAGAAGAAGAAACAGGGGATGTGAGAATGTGCATCTGGAAATGAACTGAGGTGAAAGGAATGAGAAAGGAAATAAATGCAAAGTAATGTTATATTTGTTCAAAATGAACGGTCAGACAGATTCCATGTTGTGCATTCAATTATCCCTATTTCTTCAACTTCAACAGCTCCTTTGCCAAATCCAATGCCACTGCCACTACCAAGCCAAGCCAATAATAATGCAAACCATTTTTCTTTTTTTTTTCTTCCCTCAGCGAAACTAGGAAACTGCGAAACTACGGAACTACATAGAATGGATCTGAGCCTACACACATTTTTATTTATGTACATTCACACCACGACTCAGGAACTACTTGTTCAACTTAAGAACGCCAGGCAAGACCAAGACCAGCACAAACTACACTACTACTACGACTATGTATGTAGCTACGTCTACCAAAAGAACTTAAATCTAAATCAAAACCCAAAGCCAACCAGCCAAAGGAGTTCACTTTGACTTATAAACTGAATTATATGTATATAGGTATGAATGGAATTGAATGAGCAAAATGTTTTATTGTGATTGTTTAAGCATTCGTAAGTCTTTGGTATGCTTCCTTTGGGATGTTTACGAATGCGTGTAGGTATACTAAACAGTTTTGTTTCTGGGTCTCCTTCCGTGCATATAATTTATCGGGAAACCTCTAGTTTATAGGGAATAAACTGTAAATGGTTATGTAACTATGTACTATCTACAAATAAATGCTAGAGCCTATATACTTCTATGAATGTTCAAGGGACTTGGACTGAAAAATGTCAGCCTGATTTTACTTCCTATTTTATTTTTATTTCCCAACAGCACTAACGATCAGTCAAACGTTCACATTAGAATTTAGAAACTATTCTACACTCTACATATGCTATCGCTGCAAGAATGGCCTATCTTGGTCCTCAACGAAAACATTAATATTGGCACTAAATTTTTTTCATTTCTTTAATGAGTGCGTACACCTACTCTCTGTAATATTCAAGTACCTATGCAGTTTGCAGTCTTTTTATTGCATATTTATTTACTATACAATTAAACATTAAACATTCCACTCCATTACCGATTGTACAGATAGTTCAAGCTCATTAAAAATGTACTGTAATCGTTTCCAGTCGTTTTTGTTTTCATTTTCAACTACAAATACAAATTCCAATTTACCTTTAAGGGACAATAATTTTATGAATCAGCCCTGCACTCTAAAACAGTATCAAAAATTCGAGTGTGTCAATTTAAGTTCTAGGAAAAGGACCCAGCAGTAGCATTTTGCTTAATAGTGAAAGAAGGCGTCCATTCGTCAATATGAAATGTGGACACTAGTGCATGACAAATTAAAGCACGACTATCATAATACATACATCCTAATAATTATCGTCAGACGAATGCGTAATATGCATTTTTGCTCACAAAAGAATGTGAATGGTAAATGGTTGTGGAGCCAAGGAGTTAAGTTGCGATTAGTTGCATGCTAAAGATTATCTGGTGATACAAACTTGAACTTGAAATTACAGTTAAAGCTTTGTTATGACATTAAAATTATGTAAGTCTTTCATGATAAGTTTAGTGCATTGTTGGTATGGGGACGAGACCAAGTGCAGAGCAGAGCAGAGCAAAGGTAGAGGGAAGGTACCTCCAAAATGCATTGATAGTGAGCTAAAGCTGAAGATGGCAAAGGGAAAATAGATATACAGAGTATGCACGAGTGTCTACAGGGAAGCAGAAGGAAGGTAATGGGTTTATACACTCAAACTCACTGTTATTATTACAATTGCCTCAGCACTACAGGTAGGTTCGTATGTACCTACCTGCAAATGAGTCCCCACCGCATCATCCCAGTATCATCTCTGCCAAAATACAGATACACGATGTGGAGAGGCTGGCAGGCTGACTCTCTGTATGACTTAGACTTTGGGTCCTTGGGGATGTTTGAGATGATGTTAAAAGCGATCGTGGATCACTTCCACCGCACCAGTTCTTCAGATTGTCTCATGGACCGCTGATCTTGCGGTTTGAGTCTCGTCGCACGCATCTACTACACAAACGACCGACACTTTCCTACACCTTCAACCACTTCAACAATATTGTCCTTCTCGCAGTCATCCCGAACACACACAAACTGCAGCTCCAACCCCAAACATCTCTCGTCACTTCTGCTCACCCTCGGAGTCAAAATCAACAAAGGTCACCTTTTTTCCCCTGCAAGATCGTGCGTTTTATAAAAAAAGTGGATTTTGAATTATTTTTTTTTGGAATTATCAAGATATTGAAACCAAGTTGTCAAAACTATTGTGTGAATTTTAATAATTCTGGATTTTGGAACTAACACGATATTGTCGATCAATCGTAGTGGAGCTTTACAGCAATAAAAAAAAAGTTTGTACGTAAATTTTAAAAGTTGTGAAGTACTGGTCAAACTGACAGATAATAATGTTGTAGAAAGACCCGAGAGTTTGTCAAAATACTTTATCAGCGGTTATTACCGCTTTTACTCGTGCAAGAGAAATCAAGTCCGCAGTGACAGGGAAGACGGGAGAAAATAGAAATTGAAATTTCTATTTCAAGCATCAGTTGGGTTCAGTCACAATCTTGGAGAAGCAGGTAAGCTGTTAATTCTTTGCTGTGCACACATTTACCTATGTATACTAACAAACTGTGCATTTTTTGTTGCATAATATATTTGTTTTCAAATGCTAATATATTTTGCCTGATGGATATATACCAGAAGGAAAGGCACGCACGCAAGCATCCGACCATGTTATTACATAGATTATTTACATTTTTTGTAAACAATGTTTTAAAACTAGGCTGGGATTTGCCTCTACTAGCATAGCTAGGTATAACAGGTATAAAAAGTTGCAAACGATTTCCTATTACATTGTACACAGATAGAAGCATACCTTCAATTCCATCCAAAAGAAGGTGTGCTGAAAAGTAGTATAACTTCCTTACAGAATGTAAACATGGTTAACCGTAGGTCAGTAAACCAGCCGTAGAAATTAACCTACCTATTGGCTCTTTTCCCTCCAGTCTAACATGGTGTCAACAAGTAGGTAGATAGTTAAGCACGGGTAAAGTGATAGCTTCGACGTTTGACACATGTCCGTCCTGCTTGGTCTCCCTGCATTGACCACAATCTTACATCTAATGTACTGTAGGTAGTTTATAGAGCATAGTGGACCGTCAGTCGCAAGCATTACAGGATGATTATCTCCAAGTCTACAGCACATAACTTACCTAGGTACTCAAAGACTAAATTAATCAAATAAGCATAAACTAGCCTAACGACCACATTTCCTTTCGCATCCTTACGATGCGATGGTGCAGATGATCTTACTCTGATGTGAGCCCAGAAGTTATGCAACAAAGTTGCAATGCTGACCGCGGGGGCAAGCAGAGACAGTAAAATATGAACAGAAATTTGCAATTCTGCACTGTGACTTTGACTAGGCTCGGCATTGAAGTTTCAGCCAGATCCAAAACCTTCCATTGTACTAAAAGACACCCAAATTATACTGGAATTACAGATACGGGATTCCTGAGATCTAGCCCAAGTAGTGCACCTTCTGAATAAACTGGGTTTTACTGTAGCCATAGTCATTTAGCACTAAATTTAAGGCAGAAACGACAAATGAGCTTACCGACTTTCCAGCCTACTTGTGCAAATGACATTAATCTCCGTCTCGCAGCTCTCCTCATGATCAATCTAATTTGGAATCATTTGAATAAGAAATTGCATTCTCCTAATTCTGACCGACGTAATTCAATCACGTTCTTGAGTGAGAACGTGCAATCAAATAGAGCATGTACTGTTAGAATAATACGTAAAACTCCCCATTTGCCCAAACACTCTGGTCGACGGCTTTGAACTTGTCTATAAAAATCTGTCCGACTTGGTAACACAGATATTTTAGAACCTGACATAATAACTGAGGTAACACTATTGTTACGTGCAAAAAGGAGGCAAGTGCTTGTACTGTACAAAGTACTAAGCTTGGACATCTTTCCATCCCCGCATAATAAACTGGTGGTAGAACATGACTTTTAAATTTGAAAATAGACAATAGCATCAATGATGTCAATGCTTATGGAGTCCACTACAAAGTATTTAGGTAGGTACTTTACTTAGACTTGGTTGGCCTGCACCACCACCGCACCGTGTACAGAAAATGAGAAGTACGGATTAAGAAATTGGCCGTCACACTGGAATTTAGGATTTGGAATAGTGACCAAAAAACCTAATGACAGTAATGAAGTGGATGTTATTGTCTGTCGTCGACGTCGGTACGGACGGTCAACGAAGCGATGACATAAAACAATCAAAGAAAGCGCAATGAGTCGTTACTTTTGACTTGGCGACACACTCACAAGTCCGTTCAAGTTGAGGAAACGAAAGGGTGAAAAAAATGTTATCAGTCATTAACGAAACGAAGGTGTAACAACAATACATAGTTGGAGGAGGTTATCTTCCAAAGCTCCGTTTGTCATTGCTATAGGCGAACAGATATACGAAGGTATTACATAATCAGGTAGTACCTACCTACCTACACATTCTACTCTTCTTCCTACAGATATTATACAATTCAGAGGAGAAACGAGGGTAGGGGAAGTGCACGTTAGCATTTGGAGTTTATAGGTAAATAAATAGTAAATAAACATTAGTGCAAGAAGGAAGATCGCACGTTCTTGAGCAGATGTGCATAGCTTAGGTAGACCGACTGTTTTTTTCTTCTTTTTATAATCAGTTAAGGAACTGGTGACTGGGTTGACGACGTTGACTTGACACAAAGAGTTAGACACGGAGTCAAGGGGAGTTACGAAGTGTTTATTATAAGATTATATTATAGATCTCCATAATACATTGCACTATCCAAGTGTATTTCTGTAGATAGTGAGCATAATTATATAGGTATACCACTTATCTAAACACCCACCTTATACATTCGTATATAAGGGGAGGGTTGTTTAGTTTGCCACGGTTTGGTTTTTTTTTCTTCATGATGTTTGAATTTTTGAGTCAAGCCAAAACCAGAGGAACCAGGCAAGCAAAGAATTTCCTGTTCAAATGTCAATTACGTGCGGAAGTTACCGTTCTTTTTGTTCTGTACAGCTTGAGTCGTAGCATTGTTAGCGGTGTGTTGGTTTGGTGTTGTTGATGCATCTGCTTCTATCTCTCTCTCTCCTCTACTTTAAGTAATGGGGCAAACCTCCTACTTGATACTTAAGTAACTGAGGTAGACTTAAAACAACATTAACATTGCATAACATTTTTGTCAAATATAATTGTGTCTGTAAGACAGTAAAATATCTGAGTTATGCACACAAATGCAGGGACTTACCTACATGCGCGTACTGTACTTACCTATTTCTCTTATTTACGTTTCAAATATGTTTTTTTTTCGCTAAACTCGTCAAGCTTAGCAGTCAACTTCGACAACATAATCATCTTCTTTCGTTATCTGTACTGTTAGCCTCCTCGCTCGTCTCAGGGCTAGGCTCCAACTTCGATGAAACTGTCATAAAGTTACATAATTAAGGATCAGAGCACATAGCACAGTTTGATTTCCATCTCTGTGTACACAACCATTAACTAGGTAATCCTCATGATTACTCTGTGATAGTGATGACTGATGACGGTCATGTTTGGTAGGTATGTTGACTGGGTCAAGAATTCACTCAAATCACCAAAACCGCTAGTAACTTTGACTTCAGCCGAACAAAATAGAGCGACAGGTTACCTTTTTATTTAATTTTAATGTATCCACGAGATATTTACTGAACTAATACTGACGGTACTGTCTGCTCTGTAAGTGTTATAATCAGTGCAAAGTCCAACGTCCTTCAACTTAAAAAAAAACAGGCATAATATTAACTGGGTAAAGCAAATGAAGGGTTTGTTTGTAAAACTATTGGCTTCCGGAATTAAATTTGTCGATTCTTGACCATCATATGCATTATCAGTATTATCTTACACATTTCACAAGTTTGCTACATAAACACTAAAAGACGTGTTAGATTTTGAAGAGGCGAGGATGGGACACGATTACGATACAGGTACAGATTCTTGTCATAGCAGTCGAGTCAAAGTTACCTTCGTTTAAAATTATTGTCGCTTCAAATCATGAGCATTAAGTATTGGCGTGTAATTACATACGTTTCGCGTACATAAATACTCCCGTTCAACCCGTAAGCTTTAACGACACTACATTAAAAATGTTAGTGTCAATGTTTATATATGGTATTATTATTGATAGATAAGAAGCGTGTACTTCTTTGGAATTTACTGCATTTGCACATTTACATTCTGTGCAATGCACTTGGAGCCGGGGCATCATTACACTTTACTCCTTTTAGACCCAGTTATGTCAATGCTGCGGTTCACAGATAATTCCAAAAAAATAATTTTTCCAGTTCACCATACAGAGATACCTACGCATAATTATGTCACAAAAAGTGACGCATAAAGCCCAAGACATGCTAAATACGTTTATATGCACATTGTAGTTTGACGAGATATCCGTTACATTTTAACTTGCTCATCCAAATGGTAGAATAACAAGTCATTTTTATTGTTTGAGTTACAAACAGTTTGTTGTAAATTTTACATGATTTCATTTTAAATGGCTCACTAGAATGTATTCAATTAATAGTTTAATTCATTTTTTTTAAAAAACTATTTCAATATTACGTGCATTGGTTTCCCTGCAAGAATCCTATTTTGGAAAATCTATCTATAACTGCTTTCAACCCGCAATAAAAAATAACAATTTAATACTTTAGGAGGTGCTGATCCGTGATTGCAAATCCATGAAAGGGTAATACGTCAACCTTAATGGAATTGAGAGCCAAGTTTTCGTTTAATACAAAACTTTGGGCTAGACTGTATAATAAATTATGCACGTATATACCTAAGAAAGCTACGATGGGAAGTTCTACATACATAGTATCGTTGAGAGGTTGTGGCAAAATCTCATTGTATTGAAGTCAATTGAAACTCGATATATCGAAAGGATCTTGTAATAATTGCGTACAAAATAGCATTTAAAGTTAAAGCTTTCAACAATGATCTTGTTCCATGGAAACTGAAACCGTAAACCACCCACGTAGTTTTCAATAATAAAGAAGTGAGCGAACAATGATTAGGTATTCTTGTTTTCTATTTCTATCCCACAATCTACCAGAAGTAATCTATAGGTAGGGATGAAATATACATAACAGGGTTGAAGACTGCACTGATAGCTCACAGGAGTTTAAGGTAAGTGAAGAATTGAAAAAATGCAAGCTCACTCAGAGTTTCTGATTTCCAAGGAGTTTATTACCACGAACATTGTTGTCGACTGAAACTGAAATTAAATGCTAATAACTAAAATTTTTTTGAAAAGTATACACATGAGGGAGACACAAAGAGATCTGGGTACGCTTTATTGAGCATTCCTTGGAACTCGTTAAGTAGTACCTCTCAGCACCCAACTTATCAGCAAAAACTGAGTGATAGGTCTACGTACTGATAGGAATTACTTGTAGACTTATAGACTACGTATGCAGGCACTTACATTCAAAAATACGACGACCACCTTTGAGCCGGGTAAAAGTGACTGGAGCTGCAATTACAAAACAATTCTTTTCATTATCCTTTATTGAACAGCCCAACAGTCTTCATGAAGAAGTCAAAATCCTGAGCTGGTTCGCTAAAATTTGTTACCTTCTAAGACCAACAAAGCCCGCAAACTCGTTTTCAGTTTCTGAAACAAGTACATAAAATCCTTGTAAACTGCTCCAAACATTTAAAAACCAATTCGCAAACAGTTTATGCCCTAAAGATCTTCTGGTTGCTCTTGAAAATTTGAAAGTGTAGTTAACCAACTACACTTTCACAACTGGTTGCTCTTTGGAAAACTCGTACGTACATTTACAGCATCCGGTAAAGGAAAGTTTAAATGTCAATAATCGGACAAGTTTGCGCTCATTTAACGTTAATTTGACTAAAGATGTTATCTAAGGCGGGAGACCTCTGTACTTCTCTGCCTTGCATAACGCCATGCAATCAAGTCTCAACTCTGCAGGTACAGCAAATAAAAAACATACAGTAATAACAATACATCAAGAGTAGTAAACAAACTTATCACAAAAAACGTACATATTGTGCAATTTCGAGCACATTTTGCATGTCGTGCATAACGTTGCCGAAACGAAAATTGCAACCTTCACAATGCATCGCATCGTCGTCTTTCCTTTTTAACCCACCACACAGTGCACTATGCCCTTTAAATCACATAACTAGTCTTAAAGCCGGCTTATAGCATTAAGCATTACACATATTATTATCCCACATACATATATATAATACAGTATATTATTCAAAATACATAGGCACTTTAAATTACTATAAATATATAATCAATAGGTACGACGCAACCAACAAGTGTAGGTATATACTTTTGCACAGCTAGAAGCACTAGCATGAAAAATTTGGTACTTAATGCTTTATTCTGAGGAAAATCCACACAATCTTGTATGTATCATCGACACTGCACTGTATTGCATAAGCAATTGAGGAGAGCTCAGTTTAATTCAGTAAACTAAACTTAGCACAAACCATGTCGGTTCTGGTGAATTCTTATTCTTACGTGTGCCGCTCCTTTCCTTCATGAGCCCTTTGAATCCAGTCAAGAAAAACTTCTTTGGATGAAACCTCTGAAAAAGTGATGCATGATGGTAGGGCATGCCGGGGGATTGCCGAATGGAGGGAAGGTTAGACTTCTCGTCAATTTATATGCACTCTTCCTATAAAATTACAGACGCACTAAATTAAATTACATAAGACACAGAATAATACAATGACAATACAAATAACATGGACTAGAGGATCTTCTTTTCCTTACTTTTCATCCCATTCATCTTTAGAGATAATTTGAGCGGACGAATTTGCATTCTTCCTTTCGCTTCGCTACTTAGCTCCGTCCACACACACTCTTCGTAAATTCTTCATCCCATTATACTGCTCCGAAATAGCGAAATACTGATAGACAGTAGCGGAGACCTGCTAACGACATGCAAGAAAGAAACTGATTACACTAATAAATATCCTATAATAGTAAATAACAACAACGACTGCTTCCGGAAATATTAGTTTTTTGTGTACTGATACGTACATCTAGATCTATCGTTTCCATCTTAACTGCCGGTTCTTTTACCCATAGAAAAAATGGTCAGTGAAAAGCAGGAAATGGAAACCTAGGGTCAGTTGCAACGAATCTGACTGAAAGTGTCGGACTTACGCTTTCAGCAATTCATCTAATTAACGTACCGTATTTGTATAAGGTCCGCTAATACTTTAAGTACTGATGCTCCAACTTGCTCGACAAGCCTTCCCTTGGGTTGTTGTTCAAAGTCTCAAGAAAAAGCGGATAAGGAAGATACATTTTTTGTAGCCCATGTTTCACTTGCGACCAAGCTACATTCCATGATCAAACATGAAATTTTAAAATGTTTGAAATTATGAGATCCTCAAGAGCAGCAAACGGTAAGGGAGCTACAAGTCAGAAGGGAAGAATTACATCAAAATCACGTAAACATAAAATATCAGTACATCTCAAGTATGGTGTAAAAAGACTTGATTTTATAGCTGCTACAACATACAGGACATTAACTTGGCTCACCTCCATTCACTATTACTATTTTGCCACTGTACCCACCTCTCGTTGGTTAGTTAAAAATATTGACAGAAAAAAACAAGCAGAGCTGTCGGGCAATAGCTAAACCATCCCATACGGTATGACGCAATGATCACAAACACTACAATTGAACCTGTAATGTGTCTTCCTACATTTACATTACAGAATTTTACTTTTTTATCCCTTCAACTACAAACACGACGGACGATAAAAGCGAGCACTACGCATTTTTGAGAGAAAAAAACATGGGATTTCGTATGTCGCATGTAGGATTGACATACAGGATAATTGGAGGGTTTATGCCCTTATTAGCATAGTTGATAGTTAATTTAAAGAGCATTTATCTCACGTTAGTAATTGTTATATTGACAAAAAGTGAGAGCGATGAGAGACAAAAGAGCTAATACCGGTACCGGTTGCCGGTAGTATAGGGTACAATTTAGTGCTTACTGCCAACTGCTGACTGTCTGTAGACTGTAGAGTCCACACAAGTTTCAAAAGTTCAATCATTTATTATGACTTGTAATTTAAAAGCCATAAACGAAGAGATGAGACAAAAACAAGGGGCTAGATGAACCTTCAAATTGTTTTAACTTGGATAAACAACAATGACACGACAATGACGATGACGATGACGATGCTAGTGCACTGCCAACTGCTGACTGCGACGCTAAAACGTTGACTTCCCTGTCGGTCATAATTCCAGTAAAAATTGTTGAATGTTGAGAAAGTGAAATTATTACGTAATGAATTGTAATAAGCAAATAAGTGCTCTCGCACTCGACAACTCCACTCTTCCGGTCCTTTTTTCAGTTTCTTGGTAGTTTTATGATTCATTTTATTGCCTGAGTGACTTCCAACTTCCAAAAACTAAATAATCAACACACACATACACGCTAACTTTCAGTACAGAATATTATTAAGTACGGGTCTAACAATAAGAGTGAGAAAAATGAAACCGTAATTGAAGCTTGGATGTCAGATACTTTACAAAATAATTTGTTGGGGATTTGTTTGAATTTAAACGCTGTGTAAATTATAGATTATCAGTCAATTGTCAATTGTAGCTGCAATCTGTTGACTTGAAGCCCAATAATTAAATATCTACTAGCGACGATTGTTGTGCTGGAGCTGTCGCTTTGGAATTCATTCGATGCTTAGGGGAAGCGTTTAAATTCAAAAATCCCGCAACGCATTTAATTGTTTAAAAAACAGAAGCTAAACTTAATGAAGCACCTTTATTATTAAACTAATTAGTATATAAATGTTATTTTGTCGATTAATTTGTAGGCAATTCTGTGAACGCCGTGGAACTTTTTTAAAATACCTATACTAGTTAAATACATTTGGTTTGGATAGATTTGAAACGTAAATTTTGAAGATTTCGTGTTTTTGAAAACACGCACATTATTTTTTTTTCTGTTTTTGAAACTACATTTTGTGTCAGTTTTTTGTCGAAAATGCTTACATCCTGTTTTGCAGTATTTGAAACGTTTTCAGCCTACTTGAAAATTTGGACAGCTTTTTTCTAACACAGGAAATATGACATCATATTTGCAAGGCTCCACACAATGGCATAATATAGGACATTTGC
Source organism: Dicyrtoma fusca (assembly GCA_034695205.1). Taxonomy (NCBI): domain Eukaryota; kingdom Metazoa; phylum Arthropoda; class Collembola; order Symphypleona; family Dicyrtomidae; genus Dicyrtoma; species Dicyrtoma fusca. The sequence goes on from JAQFZC010000512.1 coordinate 44,116, forward strand.
TACGTTTTATCCTAAAACTGTTGATTCAATTTTAGTCTTTTTTACTATTTTTTTTTACTTGAAAATATCATCCTTTCGACTTTTAAAGACTTATAATTATAACAGTATACCTAGCATTTTTTATAACAAAAATATCTGGTTTCTGGTTTCGGAATTCATTGGGACAAGATGAACGATTTTATATTTTTTGAAAACGTGCAAATCAATTAGGTATTTGGTATTTTTTGTACAAGAACTAATCCCAACCAAAGTTGTACAGCCCAGCCCCTATAGTTCCGGTGCTGTCGCTGTCGAGCCCACTGCACTATTAAAGTGATCTCTCAACACAGCACATTACATTGCACATATAGCCGTAGCAAAGTCAGTGTTTGAATCAAAGTGTACATAGTTTGTAGTTGATCTGTTAAGCATTAAATGCTAAATACTTTGAATTGAAGAGACGAATCTAATAATTCCGAGAAAATGCCGCCACGGTAGGTGAATGGTAGACGGCAAATGCTTTTAGTGCGATAAAAAAAGAAAAGCAATAATCATTCTGTTGGTCTTGGTTCTTTAACAATGTCAGAAAAGACATTTTAAATTGCTACCGTGCTATTTAAAAAGGGACTCCGGTACCGTCTATCTTGAGTGGGCTGTTGTTGTGACTGTTGTACGGATGATAGTTTAGCTGTTACTTTCAATCCTCGATTCGATATTCGATTCTTCATTCTTGATTCACCATCTACGAAATTTCATTTGAATTTTTCAATGGGGATGAAAGAGGAAACCGTTTCTAGGTCTGAATTGTTACTAGTCAAGCTGCTACATACACTGACTACGTAGGTGCAGAAACGCAAAGGCAATGGCAATGGCAATATGAAATAAAGTGTGATAGATCTGCACCTACTTGCAATTTTTTCGGTGTTCTTCACACACATTCAATATTCACGCCTAACTGTTTAACCAACGAGTTTGTTAGTGCTTAAGAGCGTAACTGCCCAAATTATTTGTTAGTTCTGATCTGATCAGTACAGTTTTATCTTCTGTATCCTCATTCGAAGAATTTAGATTTGCAAATTTGAATTGCATTGATGATGATGATGATGATGATGATGGTGCAATGAATAAAGGTGTCTTGGAGGTCCCTACTTTTCCTCTAGGTGTTCCTGTAATTATTCTGCGCAGTAGATTTTAATATTACAGTAAGGAACGTTTTAATCTTTTAATACTTGAGCACCAACAACCGATGCGATGGCAGGTGTGCCGTTCTGTTTAAAGTAAGGTGTTTAATGTTAATGTTAGGTACCTAGAGTTGTTTAGTTGTTTTGATGAAGTTCAAATTGAAAGTTCAATAAAAGTGTTGATTTTGTCTTCCTTGTAAAGTGAAGTTGTGAATGCTGGCTATCAGTTATCAGTTGATTCATTTTGTCGAAGGAATCAAAATCTCATCTTCTTCTCTCTTCCTTCTCGGTCCAAGTCCAAGTCCAGCCCATATGTACAGTCAAACAGAATACAGACTTTGATGCTTGATGGTGTTAGGTAATTGTAATTATTGCACATCATTAGAAACTGATCTGCGATCAAGCTCTCCTCAGTTGAATCTTTTCATTATCTTTCATTATTCTTTTGCTTACAACAATCATGTCAATGTTATCTCTAGTTTGTATCAAACCTCCGTCTATGTATGTATAAATGTATTATGTAGGTACCTACATATTTGTAACCGCGTCTATGTAAGTATCTCTTCCATGTGCATTGTGCACTGAAAAATACACCTCTTTATTTAAATCTTTATATTCCATTGACTCGGTGGAGAAAAATGCTGTCATATTAAAATGTGAATGGGATGAGGTAATTATTCCCAAGTGACTCTTTAGTCTCCTCCGCAAACAACAAAGCTACAAATAACTCATCAAATGATCAAATAGTAGTAATAATAAACACTAGAACATAAGAACATTGGATCATTGTGAGTTTTAAAACAGTTTTTTTTTATTTCTGTTTAAGTTCAAGTCTTCGATGTACTTCAGCAGCTCAGCTCAGCTGCCCCATTCAAGTAGAATTTTCAATTTTCAGTTGCAGGAAATGTGATCCATGAGATTAGCTTGGATCTATTATGCATCCAAAATTAAAATGTTAGACAATCTACAGATATATTAGTGAATAAGACGTTGAACTACTATGTGTAGTGTGGAGTGTGATAGTGATGTGATGAGGATTCGATTTAATTTAAATAGAAATTGAACATATTGAAAAATTGCAGTGCAGCTCTGCACAAACCCGAAGGCCGATTCCGATTCTGATTCTAATCGCATCTATTTGCTTGAATCTCAATTCTCAATGAATTGCCCTAATAAAGTATTTTAAGATGGACTGGAACTTTTCTTAAAAATGGGAGTTGAAATTGAAAGCGGTTAAAATGTAGCAACTAAAAAGTTAAAACGCTTATAAAATCTTATAAAAGGAATTTTGATAGGATTTAACATTTATTTAATTTTTCTGAAAGTAAGCATCAGCTTTCGTGTAGTGTGTTGTGAATCTCTAATGAATTGAATGAGTGCTTCTAACGTAGTAGCAAACTCATAGACCCACAGATAAACCACACTTAATTAAACTTCCATTAGATACATGTGCACTTACTACTACTTAGCTAATAGTATTTTTGTAATCTGCAATGTAAACACGTCCCAACACAGATAAAGTGGTGAACTTCTTGTAGTGTACAAGTTTACTGCGATTTCGAGATAAGATTTAATTGTACGTAAGCACAAGTTGAATTATAGATATTTCAATGTCAGAATTTGTTGTCAGAATTGCATGTCTGGGCTCTAGAGGCTATTTAACCAATGCATGTGTTCTCATCACCGTCACAAATTTTTGTGCTGAAATGTGAAACAAGTTGGATGTATTTAGTAAAATAGAGCCTCGTTCTCACTGTGAAGTTTTGAAGATGGTTGGACAAAGGGAACTCTACATAGTGAAAAGAATGACAATGAATGAAAGCTCTCCAATTCTTTGCTCCTTTAACATGCAACAAAACAAAGTAATAATATGGGCACTCATTGTTTTGCACTTGGTCAACGGCCGTTCGGTCGCACTCCTTCAGCTTAAGCACTTAACACTGCATTTGCTAAAAGACTTGCCTAAGTATATAACCACAACTCTATTTTTGCATGTACATCTTATAAACATCCAAAATGTATTTTTTTTCTAATCTAATCTAGTCCTTAAATAGTTGTTGTTGGCATTGATAGACCATTTAAGGACTCTTTGAGGGAATTTGAAGTTTGAAGTTTAAAGAAGTTGCGAATATATACATATATGGCCGATTATAAATAGTAGGTAGGTAAGTTTTGATTAAGTTTGTATACAAGTGCAAAGTTGATCGAGGAGGTAGGAAGCAGGCTATTGCTGTTTTGTTATTTTTGCACAAGACACTCGTCAGACAGGAAGGTGAAAGATTGTACGAATTACTGAGGATTACGGATTAGGCATCCCTTGACTCTTCCACATTTCCATTTCCAAATAATCTGAGCATCTACACAAGTATTATTGTAGGATGATGGTCAGTATGTTTCAGGATTTGTGCAATAAGTGCAACTACAATTACATTTTAAACTACTCGCACTAATTACTCCTCGAAGAAAGAATCCAGGTGAAAAATGAACAGTTAAAAGAATTATGTAGTTAAATGGTATTATTGTTCTCGGAGTATAATGTGATGTAATGTAATGTTACTTCATGTCCTGTCTCTTCCTTTGTCATCCGTGTGACTTGACTTGATCGTGAGTAGTCAAAAGAAAGAGTATTTTTGCGGACTTTTGTGCATTAAAATTATGCAACTGGTCTGATTGCAACGGTATTTCTTGGCATTAACTTTGTCCATTTGGATGAGGCTCATTGTGCTGGTAAAAAAATGTAGGATTTATATTTTTTCTACAAACGGAGAATTAAGTGCACAATGAAAGATCTTTCCTGAAAGAAAGTTATGCCTTCCGAGTGAGGTATGCATAAAATTAAGTATGTGTATAGGAAGCGCACCTATGCACGTACAAAAAAACTGCTCTGAATTCTGATTCTGAATTGTTGGTTTGGAAGCGAAGAGCGTGAGGTTTACAGCGTCAAGGGTGAATAATTACAGTGAAATATTTTTC